>PVKA01022357.1:0-37225 GCA_004027165.1 Ctenomys sociabilis
ATATTTAAATAACAATGGAATGCCCATCCCTGACAAAACGCAAGAAAGGGGATACAAATGCAGGACCATTTTGTATCTGTACATTCAGGATAGTTAGGATAGATGTACAGCTGCATGCTCTTGATTCAATGAATAGAAGGATTTGTTCTAGTAGTGTCTGTGGACAGGACATCATGTCTGCATCTTGTACAATGAATAAACACTACGACAACAATATGCAATGTACTGATTGTTGAAACTGTCTCATTGCTATTTGTTTATCAATACAATTATTTTGTTTTTTAAATCCACAGGTAAGGCTGGAGGAAGCAGCACCCCACAGGGAGAGGCAGGAGAGCCAAGGGGCTGAGGCCAGGCCCACAGCCACAGGGCCTGCTGCTGGCTGCATGCGCCGTGCCTGTCAGTCTCCCTCTCTGTGCCTTCCCTTCCTTAGACTGCAGGGCAACTAATGATAAAGTTCACAGGAGAGACTAATACACAGTGGATGTTTACATTCGAACAGTGGATTGCAGTGAGCGACACACTGGCTCGAGCCCCTTGAAATCCGCTTCCTGGCTTCACACACGACTGTCCCATTGCCCCTGCTGCCTTCTGCAGCAGCCCCGGAAACTTCTTTCCCAACGAGATGTGGATGTGGCTGCCGAGTGCCGTCCACCAGAACAGCAGCTCAGACAAAGGGACACTGAGTCCTTGTCCACCTCATTCTGCTTTGGCCATCTGACTCTCCCTCGGTCAAGAGGGCCAGGAAAGGAAATGCCTTGAGTCCACTCAGGACACAGAGGCCACCAGGACCGCACAAATGCAGACACTCACCTCGTGGTCTACAGGGGCTCTGTGATGATTAAAGTGAATACTATCTGCAACGAATTTAGAAAAATGCCAGGCTTCTGAACACACACACACACACACACACACACACACACACACGGTTCTCAGTGTTAGGCAGCAACACAAAACAATTCGAAAGCATACTGCAGATGCCACAAAACATGTTCATTTTCCTATTTTAGAGGTATCTTAAAAATCAGTCAAAGAGATCAGTATTCAGGTTGAAAATTAGGGCAATGAGATAAGCGAAAAACATTGACACTGAGGCAACGTCACTTTTGATGAGACTGTCAGCGTTCGGAGTCAGGGTCTTGCTCGGCTCACCGGGCTCGGTCTTGCCATCTCCTGCCTCAGCCTCCCCAAGGGTGCACCACCATACCGGGCTGGAACTCAACATTTCTGAGCTTCCAGTAATAGCTGACCCTCTACAGGCTCTCCCACGGCCCAGCTTCTCCCTCGCCCGACCTGGACCTTGGTCTGCTGGAACGCGGCTGCGGGTGTCGCTGGGCCCTTTGAGGAGCTGCAGTAT
This sequence comes from Ctenomys sociabilis, assembly GCA_004027165.1. Taxonomy (NCBI): domain Eukaryota; kingdom Metazoa; phylum Chordata; class Mammalia; order Rodentia; family Ctenomyidae; genus Ctenomys; species Ctenomys sociabilis. The sequence continues at coordinate 1,358 of PVKA01022357.1, forward strand.
CACTGGCAGGCCCTGCGTGATGCAGGGCGGCCAGCTCCTCTGTGCTCCTGGGCACCTTCACGCTGCAGCACACGTGCAAGGCAAGATCACTGGGGAAGAATAAGCCAGTTCTCCCGGCCTTGGGAAGGTGGTCTTGTTGTGGGATGCGTTCTGATTGGAGCCATTCTCTTACCTACAGGGAAAATCAATACTTTTCATCAGTCTTTAAGCTAACCGCACTTCAAGACATGCTAACTTTGAACGTGGCAATAGCATTAAATTAGCACTGCTTGGGCCAGCGAGATAGCTCAGCAGATAAAGCACCTGCTTTGGCAAGCGCAGGGACCAGGATTTGATCCCCAATCCTGAATGCTGTGCCAGCCCTGCCCCCGGGATGCACTGAGCCAGTGACAGGGTCTGGGCATAGTGGCACACGCCTGTGATCCCAGCACCAGGGAGGCTGACAACACAGTGGAATATTATCTAGTTATGAAGAAGAACAAGATTTTGTCATCTGCAGGAAAATGGATGGATCTCACTCTTGCCACACTGACCAAAACTGTCCAGAGTTAGAGTCAAATAGCTCATGTTCTTTAACACGCAGAATCTAAAAAGATGACAAGGAAGCAGGGAGGGACTATCACTAGACAAGAGAAAAGGAAGAGGTGGGAGGAGGAGGGTAGTAGGGTGGGTAGCGGGGAATGAGTGTGATCTAGATACCCTATGAGCACTGGGACCCAGTGTTCTGCAGCATTAACAGGCACGAAGAATAAAAGGGAAACGTTTTGGGTTTTTTTTAGTCTTCATTTCTTTGGTTAAAAAAGACCAGAAGCAGGATTTCTGGGTCCTGCATTCTTACCTTTTATAAGGAGCTTTCAGTGTGCCCGGGTTCCTGAGCTGGGCTGTGTTTCTTGTCACACTTGTCATGCCAAGGCATGGAGTGGGGCATTGCTGCCACCTTAATTTGCATCCCTTACAGCTGGGGACGCTGACATCTGTGTGTGTGCGTGTGTGTGCGTGTGTGCGTGTGTGTGTGCACGTGTGTGTGTGTGTGCGTGCACGTGTGTGTGTGTGTGTGTGTGTGTGTGTGTGTTTCCATCTTTTATCCTCTTCGGTGAAATGGCCACTCCTTTTTCTGGATCCATATTCTCATTGAACTTTTTCACCTTTTTACTTGAGTTATGAGTGCCCTTTGTATATCGTATGTACTTGTCCTTTGAAAAGCATGTAGTTTGTACGTAGTTTGAAAGCCAGAATGTAGGCTTTCATTTCATCTTTTTAAAATTTTTATTCCATTTTATTTTATTTTGTCATTTTGGTACAGGATCTTACTGCACAGCTCAGGCTGGCCTTGAGCTCACTTTTAGCCCAGACTGGTCTCAGACTTGTAACCATTCTCCTGCCTCAGCCTGCTCATGCACCACCATGTCCGGTAATCACTGCATCTTAGCAGAGCTGTTTTCAGAGCAGAAGTTTTAAAGTTTTTTTTTTATTATTTATTTATTTAGGGCTGGGGCGATGGCTCAGTGGAATAAGCACTTCCCTGGCAAGCGCGAGGGCCTGAGTTCAATCCCCAGTTCCACCAAAAAAAAAAAAGTGTTCATATTTATTTATTTAATTTTATGGAACCAGGATTGAACTCAGCCCCTTGTACTTGCCAGGAAAGCAATTATTCCACTGAGCCATCTCCCCGGCCTCCAGAAGTTTTTAATTTTGATGAGATTTATTTATCATCTTATAATGGATGGTGCTGTCTCCTTTATCTTTTGGTTTTTCTCCCCCCAAGATTTTCATACTTGATTATTTCTCTTCTTTTGGGATAGGCGCTTGCTATGCAGCTCCGGGTGGCCTTGAGCTCACTTTGTAGCCCAGGATGGTCTCAAACGCCTAAGTGTGGGATCACAGGTATGCACCACCACACCCGACTTTAAGAGTTTTAGTTGTTTGATTTGCATTAAGTCCTCAGCCCACTTCAAGTCACTTTGTATATGAAGCGTGAGCTGTTGGCTGACCCACACCATTATCCCAGAAGCCCCCTTCACTCACTGCATGCTGCTTGCAATCCTCTCCTGAGCAGTGGGGCAGAGGCAGCTGCGGGCACCTGTTCCTGGGTCTGCTTTCTGTTGCTTGAGCTGCGCGTCCCCTGTCTGTGCAGGCCACAGGGTCTTGACCTCCGCAGCTCGATGCCTACGACAGCCTGCTCCTGCACAAGGCATGGATTCAGTTGCTCCCTCTTTACCCTGACTCTGCACCAAGAGTCACAAATTACGTCACCCACAGGTTTTGGGGGAAAAGGCAGGGCTTGAGCCTGCAGTCAACAAACACACTCCCCAACCTTCCAGGGCAAACTGCTTTCCTTCTACCTAGCAGCAGGACTAGAATGATGACAAAACAAAGACAAAAACAGGGCTAGGTATGGTGACGCATGCCTGTAACTTCAGCCCTCGGGAAGCTGGGGCAGGAGGAGTGCCTTGAGCTGCAGGCCAGCCCGGGCTCCACAGTGAGCTCAAGATAAGCCGGAACTACATAGTGAGACCCTGCCTAAAAACAAACAAACAGTCCCCCAAAGAAAAAAAAAAAAAACCAGTAAGACCCAAATCCTTCCAAGCTGGGTAATTTAGAAAGTAGAGATTGCAAGAAAGAAGCCCCACTGAGCTCGGATCTCTTGAAAGCTACTGATCCAGGCCAACTACAAAGGAAGCAGTTCCGCAGGCCGCACTTTCTCAAGGCTGCGGGTTAATAATAAATCTGTAATGTTTAGCTGGTTCCAGTACATAGAAATCGATGCTACAAAGAGAAAGAGGTGGTCAGAGGAAGGGTCCCTGCTACAGTCCTGAGGGGTTGCACGACCTCCTTCTACATTTCCCTGAGCACTGGTGAGCAGATAAAGTCAGTCACCACGTGGGTGCAGCGAGTGGGGACCTGGGCGGCTGTGGCCTGCACGGATGGGCAGGCGGTGACTTAGGACTCTCTAGTGGGGTGCTGGCTCTTGGGGGACAACCCGGGGATGCTGTGACTCTTTCCTTGTTCCTACTTATAACTGATCGACTGCTACGCCCTTGGGCTTGGAGCTAGGTACAAATCACTTAGGTTGCAGCCACTGAGTGAGGGTTTGCAGACCACCCAGAGGCATGGGGGGGTCTCCTCCTGAAGGTGCTGTGGTGCGGTGGTGAGAGACGGGGCTCCCTGGGTTCCCTCAGGATTCTGTGCTTCCAGAAGGAGCCCAGCCTTGGAGGCCCGCTGCGTCTGCTGTGTGGGAGCTCCCACCACACGGCCGCTTACACTGCTCCTTTAGCCAAGTTTGGTGCTGCAGGCCTATGATTCTGGCACTTGAGAGGCTGAGGCCAAGTGCCTGCTGCAAGCTCTGGCCCTGCCTGAACTCTGCAGTGAAATTCTGTCAAAAAAAAAAAAAAATTGTTACATTAAATGGAAAGAAAAACTCCTGTTTGAGTAATGCCTGATCTTTTCCAAGGTCTGAAATCTCAGATGATCTGCTTGTTAGACAATTTTTATGACATGTACTAACACACACCCATCATTCTTAGAGAAGCATTCCTCTAAAGTAAGATTGACATACAGCAGAAAAGAAAGTGCAAACTATTTTGAGTATCTTGTTTTCCTCCCAGATTACTGGATTTTCTCAAAACGTAAGAATTAATGCGGGGCCAGGGAAATGGCTCAGGAGAATAAGTACTTCCCTGGCAAGCGCAAGGGCCTGAGTTCAATCCCTGGTTCTGCCAAATTAAAAAAAAAAGAATTAATGAAAAACTAGGCGACACTTGTTTTCAGATATCTGCAGGTGTATATATGGATCTGGGGTGAGTTGAATTTGTTCCTCTTCTGGAGAAGAGATTCTAAATAATTCCAACCAAGCCCTGCGGGCTGTCAATGTGATGGTTTTGCAGCTGATGGAAGTAAGATGAGGTCATTACGGTGGTTGTCGGCCAACAGGACTGCACCCTAACAGAAGGGGCGGCATGGACTCTGAGGTGCACACAGTGCAAAATGATTGGAATTACACTGCCATCAGCCAAGCACTCTGGAAAGCTGGGAGGGAGCCCAGCAGGGCGCTTGTCTACCTCTGAGTGGTGCTGGGGCCCCTGCCCTGCCTACACGGACCTTGGTCCCCAGCCCAGGACAGAAGCCAGACGCTTCTGCTGCTGCTGCTGGGCTGTGTGGCCCTCGACCCCCTGCTCTGGGAAGCGATGGCTGCGGCCCGGAATACCCCACACGCACACAGGAGCACATCTCAGGGGAAGCCAGCTTGGCCCCCGAGAAGCCAGCATTCTTGGGCCCACGAGGAGATAATTCAGCTCCAGTGTACAAAGTCTGTCTTCAGAGCAACGTGAAGTGCTGGTTCATGTCCACGCTGTCACAAGCGCCATTCAGATAAAGAGGAACTGACAGTAAGGTTTCAGCTTTGTTGGAGCTGAGCCCACCGGGGCATCTTGGGCAGGTTCGCAGCAAGCCACAGAAAGGAGACGCGTTCTCTGGGGCCGTCTGCTCCAGCCCTTCTCTCGGGGCTGTGAGTCACATCCACTTCGAATATATTCTGTGTCTGTACATCAAATCTGAGCAGTTCTGTGGAGCTGAACTAGCTGTTCTTGTCATGCCCTCCCAGGGGAAAATCGCAAGCTACACTTAGAAATGCAGCTGAACAGCAAGAAGCATTCGAAGTGGCCTTTCCCCCAACTGGAACTCCGTCATCGTGTCATCTCTCTGTTTGACTAATGTCATAGTGCCTTTTGAAAAGCTCTTCACTGGGAAAGACTATCACAGTTACAAGAACATTAAGCAGAGCACCCCCAAGTCCGTTCCTCTCAATGCCTATCAATCCCTTGTCTCAGCTCGTTGGTAATGTGCCCTCTTTTGAGCCATCCACATCATCCATCAGTCAACTTATTAAACACTGACTGAGCTCTGGGCTCCACGGAAGACAAACTGGAGGAGACAGAACTCCGCCAGCCAGCAGGGAACCAGGCAGGGAGTCAGGCGGGGAGCCGGGGAGGAAGTCAATCTGTCATGTCCAACCCAGGAACCGGCACGTCCTGAGCAATCTGGAAAAGACGACAGACACATCCTGTGCCCTTCTCTGGCCGGCTCCTCCTCCCAGGCCCCTGACTGTGCCATTACTGACTCCTCTCCGTTCCACACGAAGAAAGACACCCAAGGGCACCACCAGACTCCCGGCCGTCATTCTGAGATTTCTCTTTCCACAGTCTTCTGATTTTTATGTCTTCTTTTTTTTTTTTTTCAAAATTAATTTATTATTTATTTTAGCCTTTTTTGAGACAGGGTCTTCCTACGCAGTCCAGGCTGGACTTGAGCTCACCTTGTAGCCCAGGCTGACATTGAACTCACAGCAGTTCTCCTACCGCAGCCTCAGTCTCAGCCTCCCAAGCCCTGGGACCACAGGCATGGGCCTCTACGCCCACTTGTGTCTTCTTACTGAGCGTAATTCACATCCAGGTCCACAATGCCCACTGTGGGCTCTCAGGCCCGAAGGCAAGAAGCTGGAAACTCAGCTTCCACCATCTGCTCTCGGTTTCTAGACAGCGGGTGTAGGGTATGCGGATGCTGACTCCTGGTTGCTCCCAGCAGTCCTCAGGCTGGGCCTGGCACCCCTGGGGTAGAGAAGGACTTAAGGGTACAGAAGCTGCATTACTTGACAGGCAGCCTGTGTCCCTTCTAGAATTCCAGCTAGCTCAGTGGCTCAGATGCTTTGTACCACCAGGTAGAAAACGCTCCTAGTCACTGATGCCCCAGGACTTCGGGGATTAAACTCAGGACCTTGCACTTGCCAACCAGGTGCTTATACCACTGAGCTATATCCTTGGCCCAACCTAGGACTCTTTTGGAAACCACTTGCAGTCAGACACTGCCAATATCTCGCGGCTCTTTTGGGGAGCCTCGTGGTCCTGCTCACCTTTGAGATGCTTGACTGCTGGGTGCCCTGAACTGTGCTTTGCAGGGTTCAGGTTTGCACCCCGAATCTGAGCCTAGCGCCCTGGCTGAGGCACAAGGAGCCTCTCCCACACCATGCCTCAAGGGTCTCTCGCTGTGGGCCCTCACCCTTGCCAGGCGGTGCTTGACAGAGCTGCAGGGATGAAGGACAGGAGACCCCAGAGCTCAGGGGCTCTCTTTGGGGGCAGGGCGGCTGTTCCTGCTTATCGGTACTCACCAGAGAAAGTCAAGAGGCAGCGATGGACCAGAAACCCTCCGCTCTCTGCATGCCTCTTTGACTGGTGCCAGGGCTGGGCTCATGGTATGCTTGCTGGGGTGCATGCTACCTCCTTACAATTTTTTTGAGACACTGTGGTCTTGTTATGTTTTGAGTTGCCCAGGCTTTTCAAACTTGTGATCCTCCTGCCTCAGCCTCCTAGAGGTCTGCGGTCACAGGCCCATGCCCACATGCTCCTAGCATCTGTGTGGCAGACACAGGCATGGCCAGCTTCTGCAGGGCAGGAAGTCCCAGCAGGGTCACCTGGGCCACATGCGGAAGGGGGTGGGCACTTCCAGCAGGGGCCCACAGGGGGCACGGTCTGGTTCCTCAGTGGCCTGCAGCCAGGAGTCATTTGCAGGTGCACTGGGCCACGTGACAGGTGCAGGTGGCCACAGATGGCCCGGGGGCCCAGTCTTCATTGAGGAAGATACAAATCTTAATTATTAATGGTTAAGATGAGAAAACACACAGCCCATGTTAGGAAATTCAAATGGGCTGTTTTCTCAGTACCACTGCACAAAGGGGGTCTGTTCTGCAACATCCAGCTGGCCCTGCCCGTGCCAGCACCAGGCACCCCCAGCAGGGTAGCTAAGGAGTGCTGCAGGAGCGGGGCGCCCCAGCACAGACACCCTGGGAGCCAAAGCAGAGCCTGGCCACAGAGGTGCCTGGGAAACTACTGAAAATGCCTCACAAAGCAGTCAACCCCGAAGAGCAAAGTTTTGGCAGGAGGGGTCACAGTGGTGACTGTGACCACTTGAACCTCATAGACAGGAACTGCGAGCTGGCAGGTCAGATGCCGCAGAAGCTGATGCAGCCAGAGCTGGGCAATTACCTTCGGAGCCCTGGGAAAGGAGCACAGTGTGCAGTCCATCATGGGGGCACATGAACATTGAAAGTCTCCCTGATCCCAAGGCTGCCCAAGGCCCTGAGTTCTATTCCTAGCACACACACAAAAAAAACCTCCCAAAAACGAAAAGCAGCCCTCTAAAACAACAAATGAATAAAAACCAAAATTTTAAATGCCTATGGATTATTATTATTATTACTATTATTATTATATGTGTTTGTGTGTGTGTGTGTATGTGTGTGTGTGTTTGGTACAGGGTCTCCCTATGCAGCTCGGACTTGTAGTGATCCTCCTGTTTTCAGCCTGCCCAGTGCTGGGGTTACAGGCGTGCACCACCACACAGCCAGTCTCAGGGCTGGTTAAATAGCTCAGTGGATTAAAGCACTTGGTTAGGCAGATACAGAGGCCAGGACTTCGATCCCCTGGCCTGTCATGCCAGCCCCACCCCCAGGGTACACTGAGATGACAATTGAGGCTGGGGGTGTTGGTGCACACCTGTAGTTCCAGCACTTGGAAGGCTCCTGTAAACAGGAGGATCACTACAAGTCCAATCTACACAGTGAGACCTATACACCCTGTATACCCTGTCCTAAATAAAAAAAAAAAAAAAAAAAAAACAGCCAGTCTCATTGGCTGGCTCAGAGTGCCCGACAGTGCAGCCAGCATGGCATGTGATGCCAAGGATTGAACCCCGGTCCCTCCACTTGCCTAAGCAGGTGCTTAATCCATTCAACTATCTTGCAGGCCCTCAAACTATGGATTTTGCTGTTGACCATTTTTGTTTGTACTTAGCCTCAGTAAGAATGTCTTTTTTTTTTGTTTGTTTGGTGGTACTAGGGATCAAACTCTTGACCTTGAGCTTGCCAGGCACTTTTATTCCATTGAGCTATCTCCCCAGCCCAGAACGTTTCTAATATTATATCAGTAGCTATAGTACTAGCTTTCAACATTTTTTTTTAAGACAGGGTCTCCCTGTGTGGTTCAGGCTGGCCTTGATTTCACTCTGTAGCCCAGGCTGGCCTCAAACTCATAGCGATCCTCTTGCCCCAGCCTTTCGAGTGCTGGGATCATTGCTTGTTTTACAAAAACACCCTGGAGGGCTGGCAAGATAGCTCAGCGGTCTAAAGCGCCTCTCAGGGACCGCGGTTCGAGCCCCAGCACCACATGCCATGCCAGCCCCTCCCCCCAGGGCCAGCTGAGCTGACCCCCCCTGCAAAAAAAGAATCTGTGATGTGTAGTGAGACACTGTGATAAATAAATGAATTAAAAAAAAAAAAAAAACACCCTGGAAACTTTTCCTCTGGCTCTGCTGTGGAAAGGCCCTGGGCCCTCGTGTTGTGGTTTTCTCGACGGTTCAGTGAATCTTGCTGCTGCAGTCGCCCCTGAGCCACCCTCTTCGAGGCAGTGAAGGCTCTGTCGGACGCCTCACCCACGAGCAGCTCTTTCCAACACCACTTCGGCACGTTCTGTCCTTTGTCCCTGCCGAGCCCTGGAATCTGTGGCTTTGGTTGGGAGACTGACTCCCTTGGCTTCTCTCTGTTCTTTAGTCCGCTCTTCCGAGCCCCTCGCTGCAGCTGCGCTGCCCCCTGGCTCCCTGTGTCCTGGGGTAGCGCAGCGCCGTCCTCCCTCGGCAGTCGTGCTTGGGATCATCGCCCCCCTCCACCCCTCAGAGAATTCTTAAGTTTCGGGACTCTGGAGCTTCTGTCTCTGTTTCCCAGCCTCTTTGGACTCCAGCTGTAGCAGAAATGATGGGACAGACAGCTACGAGGTGGTCAGGCCAAGTGGGAAGGCTCCTACCACAAGTCACCCATAGAGCGGCCCCCAGTCTGGGCAGAGGGATGCAGCTGTCGCCTCTACCCAGCGAATTTAGGCAAACAGAGCTCACAATTCCTGCTCAGCAACTGTTTCAGACAACTTCAGAAAATTAATAAGAATCACCCAGGAAGTAGTGGACAACTCGTTTTGCTTGGTCTTACCCTAGGAGCACGAGAAATGCACACAGCAGGATCCTCCTCTGCCCTGGACTCCACGGGCCTGGGCTCCTCCATGAGAGAGGTTCCAGGCTGCCAGACAAAGCATTTGCCTTCAGCAGAAGCTCGTCCCGCAGACACTGCAAAAGGTAGGTAGAACATTGTCTCAGCTACTCTGCTTTCCTTGCTGGGACAATTACCTGACACCCAGGATGATGGGAGGAAAGGTTATTTAGTTCACAGTTAGTGGAGGTTTCAGTTCATACTCAGCTGGCTCCAAGGCATTTGTGTTGAATGAATGCATGAATAAATGGGTAGATGGACGGACGAACGGACGGACAGATGGACGGACAGGTGAGTGTAGATGTAATGATAAGTACTTTCATGGTACAAAAGGGGATAGGTTAGTGCAAGATGGAGGGTGGATGGGAGGGGGGGACAGATAGGAGGATGGGTGAGTACATGCATGGTGTGCAGACAGATGTGTGGGTGGATGGGTGGGCAGGTGGATGGGCATGTAGATAGATATGGGTGGGTGAAGGATGGTTGGGTGAGGAGGTGGACAGCTGGCTGGCTGGCTGGCTGCCTGGGTGGAAGGATGGGTGGATAATGAAGAGGTAATGATAGATAACTAGGAGGGATGAGAGGTGGGTGGACGAATGGATGGGTGGATACAGACATAGTCGCTTGGGTGGGTGGGTACGTAGATAAGACTGATAGATGAAAGAAAGGACAGACAATGGATGAATGGAGGGATGGGTGAGCAGATGGAGAGCAGGGGGAGGCAGTCAGGAGCAGCTGAAGAAGCAAAGGACTTGGGCCTTCGTGTCGCCCGTGGATGAGATGAGCAGTCCCTTCTAGTTTCACTCTATTGGAGGAGAATTTTTAAGACTGCAAAAAACCAAATCCCTTGTGCAGCTCGACTACCAAAACTCCCCTAGGAGCTCTTTTGGGTCCTCCTTTCTAAGATGACAAAAAAAGATGGACGACAGTTGTGTCAAAAGGGGCCGCGGTCATGCTCAGCCCGTTCGCTGCACAAACTGCACCCGGTGCGTACCCAAGGATAAGGCCACTAAGGAGTCTATCATTCGGAACATAGTGGAGGCCGCCGGCATCAGGGCGTTTCCAAGGTGATTGTCTTCAACACAAAGTGGTTAGAAATTGATCTCGTGAAGCCCGCAAGGACCGAACTCCTCCACCCGGATTTAGATCTGCTGGTGCTGCCCCATGACCTCCGCCAAAGCCCATGTAAGGGGAGCCAGGTCTTAATGGACTGAAGAAAACTCTTGAGAAAGAAGTAATAAACTGAATGTTATACTTTATACAGCATGTTGAGTGTACCTGCCAGAGGTGGCTTGGGTGAACTCAACCTACCCAAGTTCAAGTTGGCCACTCTGAAAATGAATCAAGAGGAGCACACTGGGAAGCAAAATGAAACAAATGAACAAGCAAGCAACTTCCCTAGGAAGCGGAGTTCAAAGGAAGGCGTGAGGTGATGGTCAGGGCCTTGATGTGCAGAGGCTTTCCCCGGGCTTTTTTTAAAAAAGTAAACATTCACTGCAGATTTTGTTCACTGCAGATTTTGTTCACACCTCACTATTGAGCTCAGTGGGACCCAGGCAGGCTTCCTGGAGGAGGCAGTCCCTGGTGGCCACTGTGCTGCTGGACCACAGTCAGCTCAAGGAGACTCCCACCACCTGTGGGCACAGACAGCTTTCCGCCTGACCCCAGGGCTGAGCATGTGCACCTACCGCTCCTAGGCACAGCGCGGTGGTCACCACGACAAGGGTTCCGAGGTACTGGGCTGCAGCTCTGCTGCAGCTCCACAGCAGCAGGACAGGGCGGGGAACAAGTCTTCCTGATTTCTCTCAGGAAACCCCAGCAGCAGCAGGGGGTCTGCGCATGTGCAGGTGGAGGACAGCGGCACCCAGGCTTCACACAGAAGGTGGCGCAGGTGCGCATGCGCAGCCAGCAGCAACACCCCTGCGAGCTGCAGGAAAGAGGAGTGTGACCCTGAGCGCCCTCTGACCGCTGCAGGGCAATGGGGCAAGGTGGGGGTTCGGTTGGGTGAACAAGTGGGGCGCGGCGTCTCATGCCTGGTAAGTCCAGCATCCAGGGAGGCTGAGTCAGGAGGATCTTGATTTCTAGCCCTGTTTGAGCTTACACATGCATGTGGCCTGCCCACCAGGGCCCTTCAAGCTGCAGCCACAGCCACGTGCCGTGCCCTGCAGGCCCCGCTGGCCCCTAATTGTCACTGAGGTGTTGCTGTCCTTCCCCTGAGCTCACCATTGTCTGGAATTGTCCAGCCTCCATGGAACTTGAGCAAAAGCAGGCACAATTCACGGGTCCTCATGGTCGCAGATGCGGGAGAGGGGCCCACAGGACCCTGGGGTCCGGGCACCCATCCTGTCTGACCACTCAAATTTCACTCCCTCTCTGTAGATGTCCTCACACACTGGGCTTCTCCCCCTGACAGCAGAGCATGCTTGGTGTTGTCACGCAGCGGAACAGCGATCAGCTTCTCCCTCATCCGGTCAGGAATTCCGTAGCGCTAGGGGAGCCCCTCCCCCTCGTGGGCGCAGGGAGTCTTGGGAGCAGCGGCTGCAGGAAGTAGCCAGTGGTCCCAGCAACCAGGGTTGGGGCCAAGGGCAGCCCCCGCGCCCGCTCTGGGCCCCTGCTCCCCAGGGATAATGGGGTGCAGTGTGAGAGGCCACACAGCCCTCCTGACACCTGGAGGACACCCCGGAGGCGAGGTCCTGCTCCCAGGAGCAACGACAGCATGCGGTTAGGAAATTGCACCGTACTTAACAAACCACAGCCATTCCTATCCTGACCATGGCGTAGTGGGCAGTCCTGAGATCAGTGCTCTAAAGCCACCCTGCAGCGGACTCAGAGCCCGGGCTTCAGGACAGTGTCTTGGGAGAGGGGTTTGCCCTTCCTTGCCCATGAGCCCGCTGATGTGCTGCTGGAGTGGGAGGCGCGGAAGCGGAGAATTCCTACCACTGGAGCGAGAGGCTGGGGGCTGCCTCTCGCACCCACACCTGGGAACAGCAGGGCACCGCCACGTTGAGGCCAGGGAGGGAAACGCACTTCAGTGTCCAGAGGAAGAAGAGCAGTCCCCGGAGCCACCGAGTCCTCTATGAAGGAGAACAGAGCGGTCAGAGGGACAGCGGAGGACGGGAGGACCTGGGGCTTGGGACACCCAAGGGCGGCGCATGGCATGTTCCTAGATTTGAAGATTTGTGGACCAGGCCTCCCCAGGCCACGAAGTCTGATGTCTGGCAGAGAAGGGGCTGGAGCCCAAGCCCCGCTGCTTCTGCTGAGACCTACACGACTGCGGCCCCTTCACAGATTTTACCTTCTGTGACCATGTGGGGTGCCTGGTCTGTTGCCACATGGCTGTGCCGCTTGTCATCCACGTGACTGTGTGAAATTTAGACCCGGCTTGTGGAGCACAGACCATGTTCGTGCTGGCACCCCTCTGAAGCTAGCTGGGCATTAGAGACGTGCGAATGAAAGAAAACTCCGAAAGTCCCTCTTACTCCAGCTGGAATAGTTGTCATTAGGAATCCCAAAACACCAATCTTGATGAAGACACGGGCAAAAGGGCCCCTTCTGCATGACTGGTGTCTGCAGGGACAACCACGAGAGAATGCAGTACAGAGGGTCCTCAAGAAGCTAAACAGAGGGCTGGGGAGATAGCTCAGTAGAATAACTGCTTGTCTGGCAAGCACAAGGTCCTGAGTTCAATCCCTGATACTACAAAAGAAAAAAAAAAAAGAAGAAGAAGAAGAAGCTAAACAGAGAAACTGCATCTGACCCAGCTGTGCTTCTGGCTGCATTCCCCACAGTGTGAAAGCTACCCCACTATAGCAGGCCTTGCATCTGTGTCTACAGGTGCACAACTCAGAAGAGCTATGCTCTGGAAGCCCAAGATGCCCATCAACAGCTGAATGCATAAAGAAAACGTGGAGCATACACGATGGAATATTACTCAGGCATCAAGAATAAAATCATGTTATTTGTAGAACACATAGAGCCCGAAACCACGAGACACAGAAAGTTGAGTATGGCAGGGTTTCTCTTATATGAGAAGCTAAAATATAAATAAATTAAAGTGTAAAATAAAGGAGAGTTGTAAGAAAGGGGGGGTCAGGAAATGGGGAACGGGATCGAAAGGGAGGGGTGGAGAACTTGGGAAGGGACCAGAAACAATCAAGGTATCAGGAAGCACAGGTGTCTCTTCCCAGAGTGAATGTCACTGTGTGTCCAGCAAACACATATGACTTTGAAATAGCAGCTGCTGCCACTCCTGGATGAATTAGAAACTGGCCCAGGCAGAGCTAGCTTCTGCAGCAGAGGTGGGAGACCCGGGAAGTGTGTGTGGTGGGTGCAGGGGGTTCGGAAAGCACACAGGGGACATGCATGCATCAGAAGATCCCTGATTGAGTGGCACCAGGCACAGTGTTTGATGTTCCATGCATCCATGTCCTCTCTAGAAACCCTGCCACCTGCCCATGGCAGGAAGGGCTTTGCCCAGTGTCTGCCCAGGGCTCTCGTCAACCACTGGTTCGATAGATGTCCTCAGGGCCACCCAGGAAGGGCAGAAGCAGTCCCTTGCGTGGGCACTGGGTGCAGACAAGGGAGCGTGGAGCAGGACTGGAAGTCCGGGCTTTGCCCCAGCGCAACACCGGCCTCTCCCCAGGCTCCCCTGATGTGTGCGAGGCCGCTCAGTGCCCTGCGTGGTCCAGGCTGTGGGAGTCCCAGCTGTCAGCCCTTGGCTTGCCTTGGCACAGGGCCGCTGTCAGGATCCCCACCTCACCTGGCTCCACTGTGCCATGGGGCGGGGGTCCAGAGGTGCCCGGCATGGTCCTTGGCGGACCTGGCTGGCGACATCTCCGGCAAAGCCAGCGAGGAGGCCATTGGCCACGTAGTAGGCGAGGCCGTGCCAACCACAGGCAGCTGTGACACAGAGGAGAGGTGGCTGCCCAGGGTGCCCCAGACACCCAGGACAACTGCAGAAATGCCATGCGGCTCCCAGCCAGAGCACCGTCCTGGGGGACACTCGGCTGGTGAGCAGCGCGGCAGATGTTATTTTCCCAGGACAGGGGATTGAGCCCAGGGCCTTTAAACTGAGCTGCAGCCCCAGCTTCTGTATTGCTTATTTTGAGACAGGGTCTCACTATACCACTGAGTTGCCCAGGCTGGGTTACAACTTATGATCAGTCCTACTACCTCAGCCTCCCAGACTGCGGGGATGACAAGCAACATCACCATGCCCTGTTCGGTTCCTTTTTTTAAGTAAGGAAAGTACACTCAGCTCAATCCTACCTCTAGCCTGTTCTGTGGTTTTCGCCAATAGTGGACTGTGCCCACCTCAGCCATCTTATGGATCTGCAAACTGAGGTGAACCAAGCTGAGGACCAGGAAGGCCAGCTGGGGGACAAAGCGGGTAGGAGAAACAGAACATCAGATCAGTGGCTTTCTGCCGTCCCCGCATCCCACACCACGCAGCCTTTGCTTGCTCCGCTGGGCCCTGGCAGGGCTGGTCCTGCTCATGCGCAGGGAGCTCTTGGGAGCTGTGCTCCATACTGGGCCTGGGGGACCAGCCGCTTGGAGGCATTGAGCAGGACACGAACGTCCGGGTGTGCAGGAGACGCGCGTGCTAAACTCGCCAGAGCTCTAGCTGTGGATTTCATGCTTCACACATGTTAGTTTTCTCAGCTGAGTAAATCCTGAAAAGCTCCTATAGGGCCGGGAGATACCTCAGTGGCCTAAGCACCCGCCTGGTGAGCTCAGTGCCCTGAGTTCAATCCTCAGTACCAAAAAAACTATAGTCAAGATTTCTTCATCTTTCTTTTTTAAGTACTGAGTGTTGCACTTGGGGCCTTTACACCGAGCTACATCCCCAGCCCTTCTTTTATTTTTTATTTTGAGATATGGTCTGGCGAGCTTCTTGAGTTGCCCAGGAACTAAAATGAGAGATGCTTTTCAGAAGAAGCACAGATGACCAGTAACTGTCCAGCATCTCTGGCCAGTAGAGAAAGGCAAACTACAGCGATGCTGAGATTTCTTCCTACTCCAGAAAAAAATGTCCATCATCAAGAAATTAAATAATAACAAATGCTGATGAGGATACAGGGGAAAAAGGAAACTCTTCCCCATTGTTATGGAGTATAAATTCGTACAGCCCCTGAGGGCCTGGACCCAGCCGGGGCAGCTGAGCACTCAGCAAGACCCGGTCCCAGAGGTTTAAAAAATTTGAAAATAAAAAAGGGGCAGCACTGTAGCTCAGTGCAAAGGGTCCAGTCCCTAAAATAACCATCACAATAACCAGTAATAAAGTAGAACCCTGATGACCACGTACTGTAGTAGTTATTAAACCTGTGTGAATTGTTTCTAGAATTCCCTTCTAATATTTATGGGCCACAGTCACCTGCCGTGAAGCCACCTGAGGTGGTGGCTGGATTTTAGGAGGGCAGCTAGTGTCTGTGAAGACCCCGGGGCACCTGACATCACTCTGTCCTCCTACGCACACGCAGGGTTGCGAGACTGCTCCACTTCTTGCTCCCTGGCTCACCCTGGGTGTCCTTGTGTCTGCTGGGTGCTGTGGGGGGGGGATGCCACAGGTGGGTACTGCAAGGGGGGTGCTCTGGGGGATGCTCCAGGGGAGATCCCCGAGCCGGCTGGGAGCACTGCAGGGTGGGGACACTAGTGGCCTGCAGCTCACCTCAGGAAGCTCATGGTGGTACCAGGGGGCAGAGCCACCGTGGAAGACCTTGAAGGTCTCCACTCTGGCAGAGGCAGCAGCTGCCTGGCAGGCAAGGCATCTATGCCCAGGGTCATGCTGGCGAAGAGCTGGGTGGCTGGGTTGTAGAAGGGAGGTGCACAGATGCTGTCCCAGTCAGCACTGCTTGAGCCTCCAGCCTGTGGGGAGTTCAGGCTCAGGGGGCCCAAAGAGGCTGCAGGGTCCCCAGCGAACCCCAAGCAACCCGGACGCCAGGTGTGAGCTTTGGCCAGCATAGGGTGCTCTCTGCCTCGGGGACCTGTGAGGGGCCTGTCCCTCCTTCCTCTACTGTCCCTGAGGCCAGGACAGCATCCAGCCCATGCAGGGCACAGAGGAGATGGCCAGGCTGCCCCAGCCTCAGGGTGCTCACGTTCCTCCTGGTGCAGCAGCACCTGGTGTTTGATAGAAGCTGTGTTTTTCTAACCCAGACGTCCAGCCCAGTCGCGTCCTTTCTGTGCCCTAGGAGTCTTCATGAAACACTCCTTGGACACCTTGCTGCGAACAGAGACCCCGCAGGCAAGGTAAATGTGCTCTAGGCCAGGGTACCTGGCGGTGCAACAAGATTGGATGCCTGACCAGGCCTGGAGACCACGCGGGCAGATTGCTCCCCTCTGTTCTGTAACCTCCAGCCGGGACCACCTCGAGCTAGAGACTCCTGCAGGTCGAAGCCAGAGTAGACCAAGTGCCCCTGCTCCAGAGGCTCTGCAGCCCCGTGCGGAGGGCCCGGTCTTCCCTGCCTGCCTCGCCCTAGCGCGCAGGGCGCTTCTGTCATCTCCCAGTGGCTCCTGCGCATCCTGGCTGTGACCTGCCCCTTCCTGCACCTGTTGCACTCAGCTGTCTCCTGGTGCCTGGCTGGGCACTGCCCAGTGGGCTCAGGTGGCCTAGTGCTGCCCCAGCCACACAGATCTAGTTTGGCTGGGGCTGGGACTGTGGGCCTCCCTCCTCACCCCACAGCCCATGGGGCCACCGTGGGTGACTTTCTTTTCTTCACAGCCTTCAGTTTGGGGGCTCCATAGAGGAAGGGAGTCTTCTGGGAGTGCTGGAGAGTGCCTGGGTGGCTGCAAAACAAACCCAAGTCAGAAAAGCTGCGCTGACCCCCTCCCCCAAGGTGCAGGCTGCCAGCAAGCGGTGGGCCCTGTGCTCTCTTAGGGCTTTGCCTCCCTGTGTACAGTTTCTGGGCCCTGGAGCAGGAAGGGCCTGGGCTCTGCCTGTGGGAGGCCAGCCCCCGAGCCTTGGGACACTTGTACAGGCCCATGGGGTGCCCAATTTGCCAGAGGAGGAGCTGGGATGGCCCACCTCCCGCTCTTCCCTGGATCCCCAGCCTCTTACAGCAGGATGATAAATGGGGCAAAGCCACCACGAGGGACAATGCCAAGCCTAGGAGAGGCATTTGGAATGGGAGGAGGAAAGAAGCTTGGCTGTTGCCCCCAGCCCAGCACCCCACGATCTTAAATGGCTCTCCTCCTCGAGGAGGCTAAAGTGACCCACAGGCTCCGTGCCCACCAACCCCAGGCATTCCTAATTTATTTCAAAAGAAAGAACAAGCCAGGTGTGGTGGGGCATGCTTGTGATCCCAGCATTGGGGAGGCTGAGGCAGGAGGACCACTGTGAGTTCAAAACCAGCCTGGGCTACACAGTAAGACCTTACCTCAAAAAAAGAGCGCATGTGCCTTGTGTGAGCTTCCAGAGGAGGCTTTCAGCTGCTTAATCGTGGTAGGTAGCACTTTCCTTCCAAGGCTCCAGGCCGTGGAGCAAGCGGGGGAATGTGGGCATCACAGGATCTCCTGTGCGGGATGGGCAGCCTCGGCTGACCGTGCCCCTTAAGCCCAGGCCAGTTTATTCCAAGGTGCTCTGGTTTCCTGGGACACAGCCTGTCTGTTCAGAGGGCCCATGTGCCAAGTAAACGTGACAGAGATGAGAGGTGTGACCTTCGAGGGGTATAGAGAGGTTTTGTTTTCTAAAGCTGGGGGTAGGGAAGAAACAAAATAAGAGCAGGAGCGGGATTCACCCTCCTGAGCCCCTGGCGCCCCGAGGGCACCCCGAGGGCACCCCGTGAGGTCGTGTGCTGCCCACCTTCTCCCGCTTGCTCCACAGCCTGGAGCCTTGGAAGGAAAGTGCTGCCTACCCGCGTGCAGCAGGGAGCTCAGTGTGCGCATGCCCCAGTCCCTGGCACCGCCCGGGCCAGCTGACAAGAACCTGGCCTGGCTTCACCAAAGCCAAAACCAAAAGCTGTTCAGACCACCAGGAAGTGGCAAGGGACAACAAGGACACATTCTTGGCGGGTTCGCTCCTTTCAAAATTCCAAGTATGTATGAAGAGCAAAACCAGATGCGGCTGAGGCCCACGCCCTGGAATTCACTCTGCTCCTCGCTGGCAGAAGAGAAGAGAGAAAAGGGGCAAAAGCACTTGTTTACTCGCTCGCTGATTCATCAACAAACATCACGGGGCCACAACGCAGGCACCAGGCACAGGAAAACGGAGAATCAAATCTTCAGCCTGGGGTGGGGAAGCAAACATCAAATCCCTCACGTGAGCCATCTGGACTCTGCAGCTTTGACACACAGGCCTGTGTGCAACAGTGATGTCATGGCATCTCGGTGACCCTAAAGCCCCTGGGCTGGCAGGCAGGGGTGTGGGGAGGGGAGGGGGAGAGTGCTCCCCGGAGCACCAGCTGGTCTGGTGGACAGAGGTGGTCCCTGGTGGTGGGGCGGCTGCCCCTGCTCCCCAGCTCCTCCCTTCTCTGCGCTTCCTGCATGCCATGATGCGAGGGCTCTCCTCCGCGCAGCCCCTCTGCTGTGCCCTTCCTGCCCAGTGCCCACTGCCTCAGGACTTGCACCAGAGCAAACCTCTCCTCCTCCACGTGTGGTGTGGGCACTGGGCCTCATGGCTGTCACGGGAGTGACAGAGACAGCTGGGCCACAGAGGTTGGGGTGCCTGAGCCACCCCCACCCAGCCCGAGAGCTATCACGTGCATCTTCCCCAGCTCCGAGTGCAGGGGGCACCCCTAGGGAACAGAGCTGGGCTGGGCAGAGCATTCCCCTCTGAATTGGCAGGCACATGCTGGGCCTCAGCGCCGCTGTCCCCTTCTGGGGACAGGACACAAGCTGCTCCCTGGCACAGTGAGGACATTTCTCAGGCCACGGTGGGGGCAGCTCTCACACTGCCGAATAGGGCAGCTTTTTGAGGTAACTTAGGAAAAGTATTGCAGCTGTCGCAGGCAGCCCAGCTCGGTGGTGCACACCTATAATCCCAGTGCTCTGAGAGGCTGAGGCAGAAGACCACAAATTCTGGCTCAACCTGGGTCCACTTAGCAAGATCCTATCTTCAAATAAAAAACAAAAAAGGGCTGGGCATGTAGCTCAACATGAAGCCCAGGATTCCATCCCAGCATCAAAACAGCATCTTTATAGGCATGCCAAAAATTGGAGAATATAAGAGGAAGCTCAAGACAAAAGAAAGGTCACAGGATATAAGTTAATAGATGCTGATACCTCAGTCAGCAAATCACATGTGTTGTACGTATATTCAAAAAACGCCCACAGAGCCTGCGCAGGAATCAAAGTCTAGCAAGTTGGTTTCTCTGACTGGCCTGGCTTCCTTTTCCTGTAGAGAGCTTTTCTCCCATGCATTCAAGAATTTGCTTTTCATGGGCTCTGTAGTTTTAGCACCTCATCTATGCAGACTGCTGCTGGCTGCTGCAAATCCGAGTGGGGCAGCGTGGGGGAGGCAGCACCCGTCTAGGTGACTGGAGGCCGGGTGAGGAGGGGACAGACAGGGACAGGGGCAAGCAGTCCTGCGGAGGGTGGGGCACGGGCCATAGAAAGGCGACAAAGAGAGGGAGGCAAGGAGCCCTGAGCTCCTGCTGGGGAGAGGCTTCTGCTGCCTGCTCTCTGGAGCAGGGCAATTTGACAGCAAAGCCGATTTACACTTATGGCTTGGTGTGCTGCATAGTATGTACTTTAAAAATATATGTTTTCAGCCACATTGAGGATGCACAGTCAATGATATGTACGTGCACTGCATGTGTGTGTGCATGGGTGTGTGTGAGTGCAGGGCGCGGGACCCAGGCTCCATAACAGCAGCTGCCGCTCTGCTGCCGAACCACACTCCCTCCCACATTCAGAGAGCTTCTGGCCCAACGTTCCCCTTCCGGCATCTGCGACCTGTGGGAAGGACCTTAGAGAAGCCAGTCAGGGGGGCCCTGTGGCCCAGATCCCACAGCCAGAGGGAGCACGGTGCCCTGCTGCCCCCCTGGAGTTCGGGCAGTGTAGTGGGTGCTCTGGGAGTATTCCTGGGCTTGTGCTAATTACAGCAATTACATGAAGCAGGCCCGCAAGGCCCCAAGGCCCTGTGAGAGACAAAAATCAGGGTTCTTCTCCATTCATGCCGCTTGGGGAGAGCCTCTCCCATTTAGTGGGGCTTCATTTGATAGTTTATTTTGGCTTTGTTTTACTTCGAATTTCAAGGAGATTTAACTGGGGTCAGAAACACTCCAAGCACAACTCCAACGGGACAGACTCCGTAACTCGGTGAAGACAGAAATCCAGCAGCCCAACTCACGGCTCTGCAGACAGATTCTGCAGCTCAGACCCCCAGCTCTTCTAACCCATTTCCTCTCAGGGGCTCAGCTCCCCTCTCTGGAATACTGCAACTACACCTCCTCAGGAGCTGCTGATGCCTCAGGATTAGGACTCGGGACGCGACTGGGGTGCACTGAGAGTCCACTTTAAGCATCCCATTAGGAACCTGGACACGTGGGTGCGTCTAGCCAGGAATAGGGGTGCACACCTGCGGTCCTAGCGCTCTGGGAGGCTGAGGCAAGAGTCTCACAAATTTACGCTTAGCCTGGACAACTTAGCAACTTAGTGATATTCTGCCCAAGATGGTGTGTGTGTGTGTGTGTGTCTTTTTGAGACACGGTGTTGCTGTGCAGCTCAGGCTGGCCTTGAGCTCCCTCTGTAGCCCAGGCTGGTCTCCCACTCAAACTCACAACTATCCTCCTGCCTCAGCCTGAGTGTTGAGATTACAGGCGCTGCTGTGGAGAGAACCACCATGCCTGGCTCTGCCACAAATTTTTAATAAGGGCTGGCGACTTGAAGCTCAGTGCAAAGGCCCTGAGTCCAGTCCCCAGTACCGCAAAACAAAACGCCAACCAACCACATCTCTAGCTGGTGGTCACCGCACCCAGAGGTGGTGCTGATTTGCAGCCACGTGGGCGGAAAGCACAAGCTTCCCCCAGCGTGGACCAGGGCGTGGCTCCTCTGAACCTAGAGGAGGGCCCTGGGCACCTTGAGCCCTCACGAACTCGAGCTCTGCCTCCGCATTTCTGATCTGAATATTACGCGGCCTCCATTCCTGGGAGACACACGTCAGTCACATAGTGCTGACTGTGAAATGTGAGATGTCAGCGCCGGCACCGGCACCGGCCGGCTTTGGGCTGAGGTTGCCACTCCCTGGCACAACGGTCAAGTTGTCCTTGTTTTGCCCACAGCGCCACCTCCTGTACAGCGTGTGCACTGCCGGCGCTGAAGACTTCCGGGCAGAGAGCGCGGGAAAGCGGATCCTCGGAGCGGCCTGCTGTTTGCAGAGGCAGGGGCAGAAGACCCCGAGCAGCTCAGCAGGCAAACGCGGAACCTCGCGCTAGGGGTCGGGCCGCGCTGGGCGGGGGCTTCCGCGCCCCCCCTTGGCGGGAGGCGTAGGCCCGCAGGCCCACGTCCAGCGCTGCTGTGGAGAGCAGCCACGGCTCCCGCAGAAGGTGGAAAGAACACGCTCTTCCATGCAGGATTCAACAGGTGTGCTGGCCGCCAGCACCGCCACGGGAAAAGGCCAGCAAAGAGAATCCACACCCAGCTGGCTTCCTCAGGGGCAGCGCCTCCGAGAAGCGCTCCTGAACCGTGCTGGGAAATCGCCGTCGGGCAAAGACGGAGTAAAACCTGGAAACACACAGAATTATTGCACCTTCTGTCCCTGAAACCACAGTGCAGAGCTGGCATCAGTTCCTCCCGTGAACTTTGGAATTCGAAGCCAAGCTGACCTGAAAGAATTATCAGAATGTTTTTGGCAGGTGAAGTAAAGTCTGCCCATGGATTCAGCAATGACTTTCAGCTGGGCATGGTGGCACCGCCTGCAGTCCCAGAGCTGGGAGGCTGAGGCAAGAGGATCCCTGCGAATTTGAGGCCAACCTCAAACTACAATGAGTTCAAGCTCAACCGAAACTACACAGTGAGATCCTGTCCAAAAAAAAAAAAAAGAAAACCCAACTCCCTCTGCCCCCCCCCCAAAAAACCCCCAAACTCAGCGGCTTTCAATAAAAAAGATCGAGATTTCAGAGACGCTGAGACCCAGATACAGTGTGCCAGATGCAGCCATCAGCCTCTGCCCAGGGGGCGGGGAATCTGCCTGCTTTGTCTTTTGGGGCCCTGTCCACCTGTGATAAAAAGCTATCGCTTTAAAGTAGGCAGAAAACAGGTGCTTGCAAGACAACAGAATTCCGGGGGAGCAGGATGGACAGGTTGACTTGGGGTCATCGCTTGTGACCCCAACCACGGCCCCAGGGCAAAGAACCCTAATGTTTCCCACGAAAAGGAACCTGTGAGAAGCTGCTCGGGTCCTGGTCCTCAAGCGCTGCCCGGAGTTATCTGCATTTCACTACCCAAAATAAGGCACTAGGAGCATGCCCAAGCCTGTGAGTGGAGACTGTGCGTGCGCGTGTGTGTGTGTGTGTGTGTGTGTGTGTGAGAGAGAGAGAGAGAGAGAGAGAGAGAGAGAGAGAGAGAGAGAGAGAGAGACTGCCCCTGATGGAACACTGGGGAAGTAGCATTGCCTGAGTCACCATGACAACCATTTCCAGACTTCACGCCTGGGATGTGGCAAGAACCCTCATCTGGGCTTCCTCATGGTGAGATGCAACCCAGGAGGTTATTGGGGGGGTCCCCTGCTGACCCTGTCTGTGAGAAGCCAAAGACGGACAGGACCCCAGCAAGGTCACAAGGGAAGGCCACCTCCTGGATCCCTGCGTCCTGTGGGTCATCCTGGCCAGGACTTAGGGGAACACTCTGCAGTCCTAGCGGCACCCCTGGGTCTCCCACCTCATGAGTTCCTTCCGGATAGCCTGACTGAGAGAATATGCGTCTGCAGAGAAGGACCCATGTGTCATCCACAGGAGCAGGAGCAGCACCAGGTGTGAAAGGCGACGTCCTTGGGAAGGGACGGTGACATCAGCAGCCTCCGGGGCGCCCCAGAATGTTTGTCATGGAACCAAACTTCCACACCCCAAGGCAGAACCTTGGAATACGGTGCGAGATGAGCTGAGGCTTCTGCTCCCACTTTTCCTTCCTGCAGACCGACACCGTATTTGTCGTCTACTATTTTTGAAAAGACCGTTCTCACCCCACTGAACTGTCTGTCAGGAAAACCTCTTGCACACTGCCCTGAGGGCCCACTCCCGGGCTCTGGGTTCTGTCCCATGATCTCTGTGGTCCACAAGGCCCTGGAGAGCGCGCAGTCGTGGCTTCCGAGGCTTCATGCTGCATCCGAGGGTAGATGGCACCTGCTCTCCAGCCCTGCTCTGTGTCAGAATCCCCTTGGCTTTCTGGGACCTTCGCTTTCCACAGACCTTTTCAAACAGGCTTGTGGATAGCTGTTTTTAAGAACAGGCGGATTTGGGCTGTGCCTGCCTTGGACCTCCTAGACAACAGAGACTCCACACAACACTGAGCAACCCGACGGACACGCACAGAGGCTTCTCCGCTTACTTAACTTTTCTTCAGTTTCTTTCACTAGGGTTTTGTAGGTCTCAGCAAACAGTTCCTTTAGATTTGGATCTTAATTATTTTATTGCTCTGGTCCCATGGGAAATGGTATTTTATTTTTTCAATTATGTATTGTTGGTATAAGGAACAGAATTTGCACTGGCTTATACTCTGAGAAAGTGTTAAATACACTTAATTTTTTGCAGCCTTTTTATAGTTCACTTCGAATTTACTCTTCATGTCATCTGTCACCAGTGATCATTTTATTTCTTCCCTTCAAGTTTATATTTGCTCTCTTTTTTTTAATGTATTTGGTACAGGGTCTCAGTACACAGCTCGGACTCATGGTGATCCTCCTGTCTCAGCCTTCTCAGCAATGGATTACAGGCACGCACCCCACACCCAGTCTGAGTGGCCAGCTCAGCGCACCCCAGGGTGGAGCCAGCTTGGCATGTGGTGCTGTTAGGGTCGAGTCACCGCGAAGGAAGGCCCCAAGAGTCAGTCTCTCATGTAAATCACAAAGGGAAAGCTTTATTATCTACATATACGCAGGGCTGCCCAAACACACAGGTTCAGAAGCCCTGATGAACAATCGGGCTTAGATTATAAAGGTAAAAACCACAAAATGGGGAGGGAGCAAGCGAGATTACAGAAGCAGATCGCATTGGTTAGTTTAGGTTGACCTTTAAAATAGTTGGTAGATTTAAGAATATATGGCTTTTTAGTGAAACTAAGAGGGGCAGGCAAAAGGACAAGTATGAGTTAACTCTGTGGTTTTGACTGTTTTCAAGACTGGCTGGGTCACAATGGCCTGTCTTAGGAGAGTGTTCCCAGGCTAGAGATTAAATGTTTTTCTAAGCTAGGCCCCAGCTGAGGTTTGTGTGTCCTCTTTGTTTTGGGAATATAGATGATTTAAGCTCTATGGCCATAAGCAGACATAACATTAGGCAGTATCTGTACAAGCTGACATAGTTTGTTGATGTACTAAGGCGGCACATACAAAACAGGATGGTGGCGCAGCCTCATGTATGCTTTTAGAAATTATTTGGGCTTTACAGTGCCAGGGATCAAGCCCGGGTACCTATGCTTGTCGAAGTAGGCACTCAGTCTGCTGAGCTATCTCGCTGGCCCTCAGGTTTGTATTCTTTCTATTTCTTTTTTTTTTTTTTACCAATCCTACAGGTGAAGGTATCCGCTGTGATGTCCGTTGGCGTTCTCCTCATCTTTGCTTTGTTGTTGACCTCAAAGATGATGGTTGTGTGGGGTTTTCCTTTTTTTGGTGGAACTGGGGATTGAACTCAGGCCCTTGTGCTTTCCAGGGAAGCGCTTCCTCCACTGAGCCATCTCCCTGGCCCTGTGTAGGGTTTTCTTTTTTTTTTTTTTTTGGCGGAACCAGGGATTGAACTCAGGCCCTTGCGCTTGCCAGGGAAGCACTTATTCCACTGAGCCATCTCCCTGGCCCCATTATTTATTTATTTATTTATTTATTTATTTATTTATTTATTTATTTATTTATTGTGTGTGTGTTACCAGGGGTTGAACTCAGGACCTTGTGTGTGCCAAGCAAGCACTTACTCTACTGAGCTATCTCCCCAGCCCTTGTGTAGGGTTTTCATAGACACCCATTACGAGGTCAGGGAGCTCAACTCTATTTCTTGTTGCTCTGTTATGGAGTTTCTTTTTTCATGAAGAAATTTCATCAACTGTTTTGTGTGTGATTCTAAGACAGTCATATGGGTTTCCTTGTTAAGAATGCCAATGTGGGCAGGCGAGATAGCTCAGTGTGATAAGCACATGCTTATGCAGGTGCAGGGACCAGGGTTCAATCCCCAGCACCACATGCTGCGCCAGCCCTGCCCCCAGGTGTGCGGAGACTGGGCATAGTGGTGCACTCCTATAATTCCAGTGCTGGGGAGGCTGAGACAGGAGGATTACTACAAGTCCAAGCTGCTGCATAGTGAGACCCTGCATCAAATACATTAAAAAGAAAGAAAGAATCTCTGTTTGCTTCAATATTTTAAAACTATCCTTTTTTTTTTTTTTTTTTTTTCAAGTGTTTGAGGGCCAGGGAGGTAGCTCAGTGATATAAATGCCTGCCTGGCAAGCCCAAGGTCCTGAGTTTGATCCCTGGTACAGAAAAAAAAAAACTTTGGAGTCTATGATTTCACTTGGGTTAGGGCGAAGGTGGGGAGATCCATCCTGCACACTGAACTCTCACCTTGAGTGTGCAAGGCTTTGGGCCTCGCCCCCACAGCGGCCCCATTTACCCCATTTACCACAGTGCCCCCCCTTGGGGCACCTGGGAGAAGCAGGGAAGGATGGCCGTGCACAATCTTCCCATGTTGAGCCCAGATTCCTGGTGGCTTCCCTTAAGGACTCAGCAGAGCACTGGCTGTGTCTCTGTCTCTTCTCTTCCAAGCGAAACCCAGCGCGGTGCAGCAGATCTGTGCAGCAGATCTGCGGGGAGAGGAGGGCCCACCACGGTCCTCCTCCAGGGCCTCTTGGTGGCCCACTGCCGCAGTCGCCCCCTCCCTGCCTGGAGCAGACTCGGGGGCTGCTTCTCCAACCGTGGGGCCACTGGGCACTCCATGGCCTCCCGTGTCACACGCTTGCACGCTGAGACTCGGATCCCTTAGCTGAAAAGCGGGGGTGGGAGTGTTCGCTGCTTACACCGCCTCTGCCTGTACTGACAACAGGACCTAGGGTCCATCCCATCCCTTGCAGCTGCTACTTAGGGCTGGGGACAGCTGTGTCCCTGGAGCCCGGTGTTGCAGGGCTATGCTCTCCCTCTTTGCTCCATGCCATCCCTTCTGGCCTTTCTTTCTTTTTTTTTGTATTTGGTACAGGGTCTCACTATCCAGCTCGGACTCGTTGTGCTCCTACTGTTTTCAGCCTCCCCAGTGCTGGCCACCATGCCCAGACTCCATGGCCAGCTCAATGCACCAGGGAATGGAGCCAGAGCAGCTGCAGTATCGGGGATCAAACCCCAGTCCCCGCCTTTGCCTAAGCAAAGTCCGCTTAGTCCTCTGATGTATCTCACCAGCCCTCCCTTCTGGCGTATTTAATTTCTAGACAGGGTCTCTCTATGAACTAAGTTGTGCAGGCTGGGCTTAACCTTGAGGTCCTCCCGCCTCGGCCTTCCAGAGCACAGGGATCACAGGTGCGCACCAACACGCCTGGCTCTGAAACTTTTCATGAGGGTTTAGCCCTGGGGACACAGGAAAACTAGCACAGGGCCAAGGGTGTGGTCCCCTCCCCAGTGCCGGCCGCTGCCTCTCACCAGGAGCGGCTGGGGGATGAATGCGCAGAAGACCAGGGACAGCGACAGCAGCCCCCGTGCAGACTGGGCTGGGAGAAACCTGCGGGGTGGGGGGGACAGCAGGGGCGGGGGGTCCTCAGCGTAGGTCCGGGGTCCCCTCTATCTTGGGGACCTCTGGGAGAAGAACCAGGGATGAGACAGAGCAGCGCCAGGGTGGAAAGAGAGGAGTGATGCAGCCATTTTAACAGGGGGCCCGCATTAGGGGACAGGGGGGGCAGCAGGAACAGAAGGGCTGGGCACAATTCCAGCCTCCTCTGTGGCCCCAAGCCTGTGGATCCGTGTTCTGGGGGTCACAGATTGACGTGAAGGCCTGCAGCCAAGAGCAGGGAGACCTTGCAGCTGCTATTTGTGGCTGGGGACAGCTGTGTCCCTGGAGCCTGGTGTTGTAGGGCTATGCTCTCAGGGGCCCTGGCTTCACGGGTGCCTTGGTTGGTACCTGGGAGGCACCCAGACCAGTGGTGGGCACTGACCCTTTGGGGTTAGCCTGGGATTCTGTTGCCCGGGAGGTGGTAGGGAAGACAAAACAGTGACAGTGACATGGGGGGCTACAAGGATCCATTCTGTGGCCGAGACCTCAAAACATCCACCACTCGCCTACAGCCCAAGAATCCTGTCCCCAGCCCGCAAGCCAAGGACACCCAGCCACAAACAGTGCAGGCTGCTGCCCTTGACCCCAGAGGACAAGCCCCAGACCTCTGCGCTATAAGTCCCTCACTGCCGTCGCTGGGAGCTACGGGACAGCAGGACAAACATGGGCGGGGTGGGGGGGTTGGGGACATCGTCCCACCCCTCAGCAGGACGCAGGCTTGTCTCCCTGCCCAGGCCCTGGGTGCCTGCGAGCTGCTTCAACGTCATCCTGAGGGAGCTTTGGACACACCAATCGGCAGGGGAAGTAGCAGCCCTGCCACACCTCACCCAATCAGGAGCAGCCTTAGGGACACAGGGGCCCAGGGGAGCTCCTCCTGCTCAGGGAGAGGGACCAGCATCCGGCAGAGCCCTCTGACATCACAGGATGGGCTCTGTGGGGTTGCCCAACCACACCAAACCCCAACGCTGGTAGGGACACAGCTGTGACCTCCCCTCAGAGCCAGCCCATGGCCAGAGCCCCCACATCTCCAGGCCTACAGGATGCTGTGCCCTGGGGACTGCACCGGCAGACCGGGGTGCTTACTGAGCTGGCACCGTGTGAGGGGGCCCTTGGCCAGTACGTCCTGAGCCTGAGCCCCCCATCTCCTGGGCCCTATTTACAGCACATAGCTGGAAAAAGCAGCTGGCCCGAGGGACATCTGCCTGCGGTCCTTACTGGGCAGAACCCTGCTGCTTGGGCTGGGGCTTGAGTGGGAGCAGCCATGGCCCCAGGATCTGAAGCTGTGTCCTCCCCATGACTGCTGGAGACATGGCTGCCTTCTGGACGGGCCCGAGGCCCAGCAGGACCTGGCCCCTCGCTGGGGAATCCCTGCCCACTTCTGCTTGTGTCTGGGTTGCCAGCTACTTTGAATCTGGGGCTGTTAATTTATTGTATTTTGTTTTATTGAGACAGGATCTCACTGTGTAGTTCAGGTCAGCCTTGAATTGTGGCACTCCTCCTGCCTCAGCCTCCTGAGTGCTAGGATTACAACCAGGCACCACTATGCCCTACTCTGGGCTGTTACTCTGAGTTGAACCTAAAAAATCTGAATTTCAGAGTATTTAAAGAAAAATGCAGAGTCTGTGACTGGCTTTCAAAATGGTCTGGCCCTCCTAGGTGAAGTGAAGTCAGATGGAGTAGGGCCGGGAAGGAAGCTGGGGCAGAGGAGCCCGGAGCACTAGCGGCGTCTGTCCCAGTGCCAGCCGCGCCCGCCTGCCCCTGCGCTGTCCACATAAAGCAGAGTCCCCTCGAGAACCTGGAGAGCAGCGAGGTTCCTGCCCCCCACACTGCGGGCCTCTGGCTCCAGGGAAGGGTGCTGCACTCCCAGAGGTGGTGGCTGCTGTGGGCAGCTGGAAGGACAAGGTCAGACCAAGCTCAGCACCCCAGGGGGTCATCTGTGCCTGGGGACAGGAGTGTGGGATGGGGAGCGAGGAGGAAGGATGCAGTCAGACCCAGGACAGGCTGCGGCACGGGTGGCAGGGCTGGTGGCTGCCCGGCCTGTGCCCCGGCTCTTGCTCCCCTGGGCTGGAAGCACCAGCACCAGCGGACTCCGTCAGGAACACCAGCCACATGGAGGCACCAAGGTGAGGGAGCAGGGGGCCGTGCAGAGGCCAGGAAGAAAGCCCAGGCATCTGGGGCTGCCCTGAGACACTGCACAGGGAAGGGCACCGCCCCAGGGCACACGTATCCCACACCAAACTCCCTGGGGTGATGAGGTCTGCCTCAGATCCTCAGCCTGAGCCCGCCATTGGCCCTTCTGAGAAGCAGGGCCTGGGGAGTCTGGAGTCGGGGTCACCTCGCTGGGTCCCTAGAAGACCTACATGCCAGACATGTGGGTGGGTCTCACCCCTCCCGTCCCTCTTCCCTGGGACGCCCCCACTTCTGGAATGGTTCTCTCCTCACCGTACCCACCCTGGATAGAGCGGGAGGACGACCCCTACTCCACACAAGGCTATCCTGGGAAACACGGCAGGGCAAGAAAAGCATTTATTTAAAAAGTACAAAGAGCCTTAAGTGAAAGTTAATATGTTCATATAAAACTTTTAAAAGAGTAATTGCCAAATGCAAACAGCTACGGCCCAGGGAGAAGCATGCTCCAACCCCATGTCAGCCCTGTTCACTTCCCAGCGGCCAGCTGTCACCCCGCACCCAAAGGGCGGGGAGACCACCCCTGAAGACAAGATGGTCTTCCATGTGCTGAAGGGAACACAAGAAGCACATGGGGTACAGTGTGCACACAGGGGCTGGCTCACCAGGACGGATGGGACCCGGGCACTGCAAAGGACTGGAACAAGGACAATGAGAGAAGCAGCACGTGGAAGCGTGGTCTGGGGACAGGGGCCCTGCAGACCGGGGCATGGAGTGTCCACCCTTCAACACACTACCCCCAGGCACCTCCATCTGTGCCTTTGTCCCGGGACCCAGTGGCTCAGCTGGGCGGTCCTCAGCTTCCTGTAGACGTGGGACACTGATTAGAGAGGCAAGGTCCCTGGGGTGGGGCTGCCGTGGTGCAGGGCCATGCAGACGGTGGCTATCACAGGTAGCTTGCTGTGTCCGAGGATCAGCGACAGGAGCTGGACTGCTGAGGAGGCCACCAGGGCACACAGGAGCCCCAGGCTGATGAACACCTATAATCCCAGCACCTTGGGAGGCTGAGGCAGGAGGACTGCAAGCTGAAGTCCAGCAACTTAGTGAGACTTGTCTCAAAATATAAAGAGTTCAGTGTAAAGACTGGACTCAACCCCTAGAACTGAAGGAAAAAAGTGCACTTTTACAGTGCCTGCCCCCTTCCGATTCCAGGCACCCCATATAGCGCATGCACCCTGCTGTCCTGGGTGGTCAGATTGTCATTTTCCCTCTGGGGTCCCATGGGACTGGCTGTGAATTTATCAAGAAACTAGTCTGCTCCCTTCACCCAAAAGTCACGCTGTGTGTCAGAGTCCCCGCTTTACCCTTCTCTGGGGGCCGTGCTGTGGTGCAGCAGGAGGGAAGGCACCACACAGGCAGACGCCCACCTGGCTGTGTCCCCCTGCAGTGCCTAGGGCGGCGAGGAAGGTGTGGACGCACAGCAAGCAGAAGCACAGGGCCAGGCACTGTGTGCGCGGGGACCCACGGGAGCTAGACGGGCTGCGTGGTGACAGCCAGGTGTGGCTGCTCTCCAGAGACTCCGCAAACGTAGTGCAGAAGAGCTGGCATGGAAATGGCCAGGGCTCAGGTCCTGAGGTTGGTGCGCAGAGCGGGTCCTAGGCTGAGACCCTCCTCCTTGGGCTTCTCTGTCCCGGCTGGCGGAGCAGGGAATGCGGGCAATGCCCTTGCTGGCTCCTGCTTTGCACCTCCTGATTCCTTGCTACAACCCTGCCTGCCTGGCCTGCCTGCCACACTCCGTGCTGGGGATCGAACCCAGAGCTCTCACACAGAGCTGCACCCCAGCCCTTGTCATTCCTTATGCTGACACATAGCCTTGCTAAGTCTCACTCATGAGGTGGCCCAGGCTGGACACAGACTCCTGCCTCAGCCTCCTAGAGAGGTCACGGATGTGTAGCTAACAGCTGTCCACAGCTTCCTCTCCTGGGTCCCTCCATCCTTTGTGCTCCTGAGAGCCTTCTCCCCCCCCCCCCTGCAGCCCACTCTGACTGGGCCCTGCCTGCACTGCGGGGTGGGGCCGCCCATGGGGATCCCTCACAGTGGGTCCTCCGCTACTCCCAGGACTGCACTGGCTACAGCAGTCCCCGTGCAACTCAGCAGTGCTGGGTGCTCTGTGTGGTTCCAGAGGAAATTGAACTGCTTCTCCATGGAATGAATGCTGTAGGAGCCAGGGAGATGGCTCAGTGGAACAAGTGCAAGGGCCTGAGTTCAATCCCTGCAAAAAAAAAAAAAAAAAAAACAAGGAGTGAACGCTGAGAACTCAGGCAGCAGAAGCAAAAGCTAGCAAGTCTCGGTAAGTTCAGAATGAGCAAGTGTCATCTGTGTGTGTATCAGCGGATCGGTGACAGCGGCCATGGGGCAGTCATGGCATACAGGGTGGGACACCTATCTGTTCTGGGTTCTCACCAGAATGGCTGCAGGAGAAGCCACGGAGACCCTCCGCCACCCCCATCTGGGCCGTCTGTATGTTCTGTTGAAATTATCTGTAGATTAGAAGCTACACAGCACACTGAAAGTCTTTTAAAAGGTGCTTCGAGGCCCCGAAGGTTATCTATTTCAGAAATGTTATCACTGCAACTATTGAAAGGGGAAATGCGCCACTGTGGGGACAGAGGGCCAAGGGAAGGGATTGAGCCACACTGCCACTTCGCGCACCCCTTGCTGCAGACGTGGGCGCCTTGACGGCCGGCTAGGAAAAGAGCAAAGCCTGGAGCCGCACATCTGAAGCCCCAGCACCCCGAGAAGCTGCGCCCACTCTGGGCAATTTAGCAATTTTGAAAGACGCTGTCTCAAAATGGAAGAATAAAATCAGCTGGGGATGGAGGTCAATGCAAAAGTGCTCTGCTCAGGACTGGGGCAGGGGGAAGAAAGGAAGGCCCAAGGGCCCTCAGTCTGAAAACCCAGCTGTGACGTGAAGTGCGGAGCTGCGTGGTGTCCTGCAGCCGTGGATTCAGAGCCACTGGTACCCACCGTCCGGAAGCCAAGACCCTGGGGCAGGCAGGGCAGCTCCCGCTCCACGAGGCCGTCCCCCAGGCTGGCTGCCAGCCAGCCCTGGCCGGGAGGAGCCCAGTTGGGCCTGAGCGCAGCTCCGCCACCATCACGCAGCTGAGGAGCCAGCTCAGGCCCAGCCCGCTGCTACCATGCAGGCGCGCCTTCCGGAGCGGGCCCAGCGGGCAGGAGGGCCGGGGACGCCGAGAGCCACAGCAGCCACATGGCGGCAGCTCAGGTGCTCCTCACCTATCCCCCGAGGACCCACGTGGTACACGAGGACACAGGTGGGACCTGCTCCCAGACAGCTGTCCCACTGTGGTTGGCCCAGAGGCCCAGGCCCAGCACATGTGGTGAGCCTGCCGGGCCCCACGAGCACAGAATGCGCTGGCCCTCAGCACCCAGAGGCCACCCCCAGGGTCAGGGGGGAGCTTCTGGAAATGACAGTCGAAGCATTTCCAGGGCAGGGCATTGCTGTGGGGGCTCTGAGGTGCTGTCCACTGCTGTTGATTCATACGGGGTCTAACTGCCAAACGAGAAGTGTCCTGGCCGTGTGCGCACTGGGACACACATCAAAGGTACAGAGTTCAATGCCGCTTGCCTTGCAGGTGCCTATTGGAGGGACACAGCCCCAGAGGACATTACTGCTTCACTCACCCCAAATAATAAGTCGTGAAAATATGTCACTAGATCGTCTATAACTTGATGGTTTCATGGCACACTAATGTCCTCCTTTTCTGTTTTAGGGGTTGTGGGAATCACCCCAATTCTGACCGGCCTCTCTTTCCCATGTCATGCAGTTGGAATGTTCAGCAATACCTCAGGATAAAGGTGTGTCTGGAACTCCTTTCAAACAGAGTTCTATCTGGACAGCAGAGTTCTTTGGTTTGTGAAACTGCATTTTCACCACAGAAAACAATGAAAACCTCAAAAGACAGAGGGGTAAAGGTTGGGATGATAGGGCCTGCCAAATAGCTCAGCAGATTAAAGCACCTGCAAGCAGGTACAGGGGCCAGGGGTTCGATCCTCGGGCCTGCGGTGCACTGAGATGGCAGTTGAGACTGGGCATGGTGGTGCACGCCTGTGATCCCAGCTCTTGGAAGGCTGTAAGCAGGAAAATCACTACGAGTCCGATCTAGTAGTGAGACCCTGAACACACCGTGGACCCTTCCCTAAGATACAGAGAAAAAAAGGGTTGGGGTGAAAGTGAAGGGGTCGGGCGGGAGGACACCTTGTACTCTGGGCGGGGACTCCCATTGCCTCGTGGTCCACAAACCCATGTGCCACCACCAGTGGAGTGGAGGAGACCAGAGCTGCCACAAGGCCTTGCCACGGGACCCCAGGAGGCTAGAAGTGGGGCCCACTGGGCCTGCTGGTTCTCACACATCTCACCTAGAAACTGAGGTGGCCGTGGGGTCCCTGGGCATGTCTCATGAGCGCAGAGCTCGGGATGGGAGCAGCTTCCTGTACCCAGCGCCAGGGGAGGCTGCTGGACCCTGGAGGGGCGCCACACCTGGAGTGCACCTGGGACAGTCTGCTGTCTCCTCAGAGAGAAACACGACTCTGATGCATGCTCGTGCTTCCCCTGAGGAAACTTCTTTCCTAACTTTTTTCTTCTTTTCTTTTTTTTGGTACAGAATCTCACTGCACAGGGTTTGGTGGCCAGCACAGTGCTCTCAGGGTTCCATGGCAGGCATGGCATGAAGAACTGGGGATCAAACCTCGGTCACTGTACTTGCCAGGCAGGTGCTTAGACCACCGAGCTACCTCCTCAGCCCTTCCTTCCTGTTTCTGAATCCCTTTCCCATCCCAAGACATCACCCATGCTTACTCCGAGGGACCTACAGAGTTGTGTTCTCTCCTTGCTGTCTTTAGCCCCCTGGAGTTTGCTTTTCAGACACTTTCCACCATATAGTGTCCCACCACATTCAACTGAACAGTCTGTGCTTCCCCTCTGGTCTGTAAGGCCCTGAGGCTCATCTGGCTAGGCTCTGGGTCTCTAACCTGCCCCCAGACCTGCTGACCTGGCTCTGGACAGAGCTACACTGTTTCAGGTACAGTGGCTTTTCCACCTGCCTAGATCAGAGCTGGAATCCAAACATCTCCACCTGCTGGCTTTTCTCCATAAAACAGGCTTATTTATAAAACTGAAAGCCAGGCATGGCAGCACCCCCTGTAGTTCCAGCCCTCAGGAGACTGAGGCAGGAGGATGTTTGTGATGTTGAGGCCAGCCTGGGCTGCAAAGTGATTTCAAGTCCAGCTTAAGCTGCTTAGCAAGGGGGCTGGGGAGATGGCTCAGTATAATAAGTGCTCCCCTGGCAAGCATAAGGGCCTGAGTTCAATCCCCGGTTCCTGAAAAAAAAAAAAAAAAAAAAAAAAAGCTGCATAGCAAGATCATCTCAAAAGACAAACAAAACCAAAACAACAGAACTGCACCCACATAATTACTGTAAATGTTACAGATCCCTCTGAGAAAGGTCATGTGGAAATATGGACTGGAACATATAAACGTATGACATTTGGAACATTCATCCATGATGTTTTTTAAAAAAACACTTTTTTTTTTGGTACAGGGATTAAACTGCCCATTGAGCTATATAAATATATATTTTAAGTTTGAGGCAGAGTCTTGCTAAGTTGCCTAGGCTGGGCTTGAGCTTCTGACTCTCCTGCCTCAGCCTCCCAGTGTGCTGGGACAGCAGGCGTGCAGCCCCACACTCACCCATGGAGGTCCTGTGCATGTTCTACTTCTAGGCCCTGTATGCTGTGGCCGTGAGGACAGCGCTCACTGCGGGCCATGTGTTGAGGGCGTGGGGCTCACGGATCTAGCGAGCGCCTTCGGCATTCTCTGTGGCTCTGACTGCCCTGAGACCCTTAGGCACCGCTGTGCAGAGGGGCCTGTTCTCTGCCCAGAGCCCGCTCTCTGCTGCGCTGCGCATTCTAGTTCCGTTTTATTTTCCTGCCCTGTAGGAGCTTTCTCAGACAGCTGTCAGTGTGGTGACACTGACAGTGAGGCTCCTGGGGACCGCTGTGTTTCTGAAATGCAATGATGAAGGCGTGGAGCACAGGCCACAGAGTCGAGACCACGGGGGCCGTGGGACTGTCTCGTGTGCCTGGCTACCCGGGGCCCTGGTGGCCACCGCAGCGCAGGTCCCCACCCCCACCCCCAGCCACCCCGCCCTCAGGCACAGAACTGCCTTACCAGAAGGAGCCTAGGTGGCTCCGCTCAGGCTCAGCCCCACGGCTGCACTCCACTCTGCGGGGGAAAGTGAGAACAGCACTGATGACGGAGGGGGGGGCTGCCTCGGTCTCCCTGCACGAGCAGCAGAGGTTGGCCCAGTC
Source organism: Ctenomys sociabilis (assembly GCA_004027165.1). Classification (NCBI taxonomy): domain Eukaryota; kingdom Metazoa; phylum Chordata; class Mammalia; order Rodentia; family Ctenomyidae; genus Ctenomys; species Ctenomys sociabilis. The sequence continues at coordinate 36,836 of PVKA01022357.1, forward strand.
TCCCCGGAATACGATGGCCCTGCTGGTGACCACAGGACAGCCGCGTCATCACACGGCCACTTCCAGTTCCCTCGGCCCCCGTGTCCCCAGGAGCCCTCTTACCCCGGAGATGAACTGTGCCGACGCCCAGGAGCTGGTGTCCAGGACGGCAGTGTAGGGCAGGTGCCCGGGGGCGGGGCTCCCTGCAGGAAGACGCAGCGGGCTTTCTTCCTGCGTCTGCAAGTCGGCTTCGCATAGCCTCGTAGAGGCGTAGAGTGTTGCAAGGATCACCATGCACATGCCCAGAAGCAGGTTTCGGGGGTGACTGCACAGACAGGGAGAGAAAGAGTGCACACCTGACACGGACAGCGAGGGAAGACGCTGCCCCCAAAACACAGCAACCCTCTTGCC
>PVKA01022358.1:0-37223 GCA_004027165.1 Ctenomys sociabilis
TTTTTTTTTTTTTTTTTTTTTTTTTTTTTTTTTTTTTTTTTTTTTTTTTTTTTTGTCTTTTTGAGACAGGGTCTCACTATGCAGTTCAGGCTGGCCTTAAGCTCACTTTGTAGCTCAGGCTGGTCTCGAACTCACAACAATCCTCCTGCCTCAGCCTCCCGAGTGCTGGGATTACAGGCATGCGCCACCACGCCCGGCATAATCATTTATTTGTTTGGTACAGGATCTTGCTATACAGCTCAGACTCAGAGTGATCCACCTGCCTCAGCCTCCCCAGCACTGCGGTTACAGGCATGCACCACCATGCCTGGTTTTGGTGGCTGGCATGGTACAGCATGGTACCTGCACAGCATGCAGTACAGAAGACTGAACCCAGGTTCTTGCTCTTGCCAGGCAGGCACTTAGACTGCTGAGCTATCTCCCCAGCCCCAACACCTGTAAAATTGAAGATAAAAAGAATTACACAGCTTGATTTTTCTAAGCTACCAATTGTGTGCAAAACCAACCCAGCATGCAAGAGAGACAGAGACAGGGGTTGAATATGGAGGCCCTATCTTTGATGACAATTAGAACCAAATTTTAGGTCTGCGGTTGATCCAAACCTAACCAGTTTGCCCATGTTGCACATTCTCATTTATTTGCAGAGCTTTATGGCTACGGCATAAGATGCCGATACCTCTTCCTCTGCACTGTTTTCCTTCTGTTTCTTTGCCTAGTTCACCTTCAAGTGGCTTAAGAACCTTGCAGACTCCATGGTTTTGGTGAGCAAGGAAAAATAAGTATCCCAAATTCATATCCATTGATAATCATTTCTTTCACTTTTTGGAACATCCATGTTGTGAATAGAAGGACAACCATGTTCATATTTTTCCCCATGAAAATATCAATTCCATCAAGGTGTGCTTTGCAATGGCCTTGCTTTCCAGTTGTGAAAGTTGACATCTCCTCTATTTATCATGATCATCCTGCGAGTATTACAGAGGCTTTTTTTTTTTTTTTTTTTTTTTTGCACTGGGCCAAGCACTTCACAGGGTAAGTGCTGGAAGCCCCAGCACTTCCAATAGTAAAATTAATTTCCCCTGCCATGGTAGGCTGGTGAGACAGTCGTTATTTTTTCCATGACAGCTTTAGCAGGCAGAGTCCCTCACTCGTGCATACCCAGCAATGACTCAAAGATCTCAACTCTTAACTTTTGGTCCTGACCCATCAAACTTGCTGTGGGGCTTTTGAGCAGCTAATTATGAAATACAACTTTAAAGCAGAAACTAGGAAAGAATTAAATCACGGTCTCGTGTGTGTGTGTGTGTGTGTGTGTGTGTGTGTGTGTGTGTGTAGCTGGAGAGAATTGTACTTAATAATTGAATACACAATTTGGTATCCACCTTTCAATGTGTGACATCTGTTCTAATAACTCTGAAAGATGTCACATCTTCTCGTCAAGGGTGGAAGAACCCAAGGTCCCGAAGTGCACACAGAACAACTCCCTGAGGATCTTACTAAAGCACAACTTGCAAGTAGGGCGATCTGGGGAGGGTCTTAGATTCTGCATTCCCCACAGACCCTGAAGGCTTGCCCCAGTGCTTTGAAAGTGAACATGACTTGTTTTTTTTTTTTTATTACTTGTGATTTTAATTAGACACTTTTACATGTTTACAGTGTGATAATTCAATATAGTGTGCAACTAAGAAAGCAGTGCAGCTAGTACTTCTCTACCACCTTAAACATTTAAAAAAATTTTTGATTCAATGTATTAATTATATCTCTTTATGGGGCATTTTGTTGTACATGTACAGTATGTGCTGATCAGGTCAAGATAATTAATGTTTCTGTCTCTTTATCATTTCCTTCATTTGGAGCCTTTCAGCTCTCTCTTCCAGTCATTCATAAGAGTACCCAGGATTTAGAGTCAGACAGAGCTTTGTATGTGTTACGCTTGGATTCAGGTGCATGTAACTGAAGGTTCTGGCACCAACAGTGAAAGGTTCCTTTTCCTCACATTGCAATATGACTGTGATTGGCACATGGGTTGTGTGTCATTTCCACATGCCTCAGGGCCCTGAAGTGTTTGGACCATAGTTTCTTTTGCCTTCTATTTTCTGTAACTTTCTTCTCAGCATGAGTAAAGTAGCTGCCCTTGTAGGCATTACACTCCTTCATCAGGGAGGTGGTCAAGTCATGTGTGTCTCCTTCAGATAGGAAACCACAGCCATTGTGGAGGCCGGACTCTTACACCCTACGGACTGCTACCTGCAGAGTCATGCGCCTAGCCGTGTTTAGCTACGCAAATGACTCCCTGTGTATGATAGCTTCACTTAAAATTTTTCAGTTTTGAAATGCTGTGAGAGGAATAAACAGTCAGTAGAAACCCTACATGGGGGCTGGAAAGATGGCTCAGCAGCATAAGCACCTGTCTAGCAAGTGCAGTTCCCAAGTTTGATACCTGGTAGCGCATGCCATGAGGGCATTGGCCCCAAAACCTGGCATGCTGGTACATGCCTGTAATCTCAGCTCTGGAAAGGCTAAGACAGGAAGATCACTAGGAGTCTGAACTGTGTAGCAAGACTGTAGTTAAAATAAAAACTACTTGGAATTTTCATCTTTTACTGTACTAACGAGGTTCTTTCCTTTCTTTTCCTCTCCTCTCCTTTCCTTTCTTCTCCTCTCCTCTCTTTTCTCTTTCCCTTTTGCTTCCCTTCCTTTCCTTTTCCTTTCTGTACATGTACACGAGATCTTTTTTTCCCAATTTTTTGGTACTAGAAATCAGACTCATGACTTTGTGCTTGTCTAGGAAGGCACTGTGCTGTTGAGCTATAATCTTGGCCCCATGAGATCTTTTAACACTTTATTATAAAGTAGATTTTGTATTAGATGACTTTACCCAACAGTGTAAATGGCAGTGATCTGAACTGAGCATCTAAGGTAGGACAGGGTAAGCTGTGATGCTCTGTAAGTTAACATGCTGTAGGATACTCTTAGTGAAAAGTAGCTAAGCAATTTCTGTTACATTAATCTTCAGCATGGACCCCCTAAGAATAACTGAACAGATCACAGCAATCAGAGAAAGGATGCTAAGTATTTACTTAAAACACTTTCAGTTTTCCCAAACACCAAATGGTTTAATTCTTTCAACCAGCCCATTAATAAACCTGCTATTCAAAAATGCAGGGCTTAGTTTGGCTGCACTTGATTACTGAGCATACAGAACGGCTTTCCCCTTTAACCAAAACACTTTAGGCATGAAGGAGGGGGCAAGGAGTGGGACTTTCATAGCCTCAGATGGGTTAATTATTTGTGTCTCCTTCTTTGACTGCCAAAATCATACTTGGTTCTGAAGACTGTCCTGGAATATCTTTTCCCTGGTTGATTATTTTCTCACCTGATGGCAGCAGAAGTCTCTTGTTCTATCAGGGAGAAGCTGAATTCAACTATGCCCACCTATAAGAGTCTGTCAAAATGTTTCTTTGTGCATATAAATTCCCTCAAGCCTCCCTTAATGATTATGTTAAAACTGATTATAATTACTGGTATATGCAATGATGGAAGTACTGTAATTTTTATGTTCACTTTAAAGGAAAAAGAGCTGCTTTGGTAGAATCTTGTGTTCAGAAAAATCATACAAATCATAGAAGATACAGCCAAGACTTAACTTTATAATGACACACTAAAATGTTCTTTAATAGGTTCATGTAAGGATTAGTTCATCCTCTGGGCATAGGAAGTTCTTATTAGGCCCTTTGTGTTACTATACCAAAACACAAGAAGCTTGATACTTTATAAAGAAAAGAGGTTTACTTGATTTAGGAAGCTAGGAGCCCAAGACTGGGCAGCTCCTTCTGCCCCTCCCCTTGTCTAATGAGAGGTCCTGGCCAGGGAGATGGCTCAGTGGAATAAGCGCTTCCCTGACAAGCACAAGGGCCTGAGTCCAATCCCTGGTTCGACAGAGACAGAGAGAGAGAGAGAGAGACAGAGAGAGAGAGAGAGAGAGAGAGAGAGAGAGAGAGAGAGAGAGAGAGAGAGAGAGAGAGAAAGAGAGAGAGAGAGAGATCCCTCAGGCAATGCAGAAAGTAGAATAGAAGCAGAGGTGGAAACTGTCACCTGAAGAAGAGACAAAGTGTTAAAGGTCCTCATTTCCTAATAATCTACTTTCATGCTGACTAATTCAATCTAGGAGACCTGTATTAATCCCTTCTGCAGGTGCCACCCTGGGGATCTACTTACCTGGCATCAGATTCCACCTTTAATTTTTCCACCATCTTTACATCTCCAAATTGAGGACCAAGCCCACAATATGAGCATTTGGGAGACAAACCACGTATAAACCTTGGCAAAATTGTGCTATTGTTTTATTTTGCCTCTTAATATTAATTAAAGACTCAGACTCCATGTATTAAGTATCAACTTGTAGATTTGTGTGCACAGGAAATATAAACCATCTCAAGTGAAAAAGCCTTGAATGTTATGATTTCAAAAAGCCTTGAAATTTCATTACCTCAAGCACATTAGTTACTTTCCTATGTAATTCAGTAATGTGGTTCTAACTTCCTTTCTGTAAAAAAGTGTTTTGCTCAATAATACATAAGCCCTTGTTCCTCAGATAAGACAAGTTTTGCTTTCTCACTGAATTTCTCATTAATTGAAATGAATGCAATTTGTTGGGTACTCTTTCCACTTTTAGCTGACAGTCATGATTTTCAGTTAATGGATTACCCAATGGATTATCTATATGATAAACCAGTCTATCTGGTTTATGCTATGAATTTGATTTTTACCAAAACTTGTCATTTTATCAAAAAATGTGAACATCCAAATCTTTTAGCATGACATCACTGCTTTTTCACATGCTGGCCCCAGCTATCTCTTCTGTTCTGCAAAGTATGACCATTTTCTTCTTCTCACTCTAGTCTCTCCTCCGGAAGGGTCAATACCCCCTCATCTTTTGCACTCATCCTCCAAAAACATACTTGAATTAAGCGGCTTTCTTCTCCTTCTGGTTGGCATGTAACCTGGAGATTGGTTCCAATAACATTCCATCTCTGTCTCCAGTGATTTCTTCATGAGGGATCGCATGACTCATGCTGGCTCAACCAGCCTGATCCTCACATTTATGGCAATGGTGTGATTAAAAAAAAAAAAATCACTCTTCGCTTCCCCTGAATGCGCACAAAGAACTGTAGCCCTGGTATCTGCTGGCCACCAGCTTTGGATGGATGATGAGAGGAAAGAATCTCAGAACAGAGCTCATATTCTGAGAACTGGAAAGCGAATGACACTTTGATTATGTGGCTTCATTTGAACATCGGATCTTGGAACAGAATTGCTTCTAGACCTTTCAGGTCATTAAGCCAGGAGAGCTCTTTGATTCTACAACCCTATTTCAATCAGACTTCCTGCCAAAAGTTTCCTTGATAAGATGTGCACCTCAACTGCTCATTTATGTACCTGTCAGTGTTTCCCAAGGCATTGTCTGTCTGCCTAACTTCTGCCAAAAGGGATTATATCTGTGTTCCTAGCACTTGCTCAGTTCTAGCTCAGTCAGTCCTCCATAAATGTTTCCAAAATTAGTTATTGAAAAACAGTGTTTTTTGGTGAATATCCTCTTGATATTTTTGTACGTGATGGAATTAAAACCTACTGTCTCCACCTCTTATAGACCATAGTGTCTCCCAAGTTCCAAAGCTTAATTACCTTTTCTGGTATTTCCCTCCTCTCATGTGAAACTATATGTATCTCTTAATACCCCTACCTGGGTCAGCTCCTGCCTACTTCCTGTGGAAAGTTTCCAAGGGAATTTACGAAGAGAGTCAGCTGGGCTGGCAAATTAGGGCTTTAATAAAGTCCTGCATATATACACCTACATCCTGTGTAAGCAAGATGCTCTTGGTCTCTTGCAACTTCAAACATGGTTGTGGAAGCTCAGTGTTGAATGTGGAGATCCATTCTAAACTTATGAGCTTCACTCTCCAAGGGACAAGGCTCAGAAATCACCTGGGAGACTGATTTTACTGGCAGAGGGCCTAAGAATGACTCTCTTTTCAACAACTGGCACAAATATTGAAGAGCTTTGGAATCATCTCTCTCAACCAACATGACAACATCACCCTGTGGCAGCTCTGGCAAGTGTACTCACCATCCCTGAATGACTGCTCTATGACGGGAACTTCAGTTTTGTAGAGCACACTTTTTATACATCTCTTGTGTAACGAGTGACAACTCAAAGCACCTGTGGGAAGACCAGGCCTGGAGAACAAGTGCCCAATATATTGTCATGCACTGGAATAGTGAGAGAAAAAACCTTTCCTTTGAACTGGTTGGAGTACAGAATAGTTGGGCTTATTTTAATAGTTTAAAACTGGATCCAACAAGCTTCTATACACCAAAAGAGGGAATGTATCTGCTTCAAATTTTAAATAAAATTGGTACGGAGTCTAAAAATATCAAATAACATCAAAGTAGGTCATGTCAATCCCTTATGTCAGATAGTTTCCCAGAACCCACTTCAACTGGAACAAACTGTGCTAATAATTCATGCATGATTTATACCACCACTCCTTGTTAAAAGGGATGTGAAATAGCTAGTACCAACCTGGTTTTTACACCAGTCAAAAATCTCTCTCCTACCCACCATCTGGGGTAACTCAGGGGTGTGGTTTTACATTTAAACATGAAACACCCTCAGTTCCTGTATTTCTTTTCCTCCCCATTGATTCATGAAACACCCAGAGGTAAAAATAGCAAGCAGTTGTATGAGGTAGACACTCATGCAAAGGAGTCGAATTTATGATTTGTGTCATACGGATTTGTTAATGGGTTTGCTAACACTTCTTTCTTTCATTGACTTGGGGCTCGATGCTGTCATCAAAATGTAATGTAAGACTCATAGTGTTTCCAGTTATGGGGATATAGCAGGCAGACACCCACAAGTTATTCATAACAACAATGACCTGTCCTATAGAATCCCTGTGGGCTTTAAGTTTGAAAAGTGAGCCTGAAATATTCCACATCTTTGAAACATATAATTGTTCATATTTGATGAATATTTTCTGTCCCCAAACTGAAAAAAATTTTAGAGCAGCTTTTTAAAGTTGGTTATAAAAACCCAAGCTCATGCACAAAATGAAGAGCATGTTTAGATGTCTCCTTTGAAATAAAGTTTTAGTTTTTTCAAACTGAGCTTGTAATTTTAGAACAGCATTTTGAAAACTTAGTGCAACAATATACTCAGTTTTTTTTTTAATCTATGAAACAGCACAACTCCAATTCAAAACCGGTAATGTCACAATGATACAAGGGAAAGCAACTCCAAGGGTCCCCAGTGCCTTTTCAAAGGATTTTTATAGAGCAAAACCATGAGGTAAGGCAGATGCAGGGGATGGGAAATCACAAGGTAGATATGAGTTGGGACAAAACCATGGCCAACCAATAAGATTATAAGCATATCAAAGATCTAAATATTAAAACAAAAACACTAAATCTACTAGAAAAGAAAGTAAGCAGAAATCATGAAGACATAGGTGTAGGCAGAGTTGAGGAACACAACCCAGACTGCGCAGGAAGTACTGCAAAGAATCAATAACTGAAATCTCATCTTATTGAAAATCTATTGCACATCAAAAGAAATCACTAACAGAGTGGGAAGACAGCTCATAGAGAGGGAAAAATTTTAGCCAATTGTCCCTCAGATAAAAAAAAACTTCTATCTATGACATATAAAGAATTTTTAAAAAATCAGAGCTGGCCAAATAGTTCAGTGGATGAAAGTGCCTGCTTAGGCAGAGCTCAGAGGCTAGGGTTTGATCCCTGGTGGGCTCTGCTGGCCCCATCCCTGGGGCTGCTGAGATGGCAATTGAAACCAGGCGTGGTGGTGCACGCCTATAATCCTAGCACTCTGGGAGCCTAAAAAACAGAAGGATCACTATGAGTCTGATTTATGTAATGAGACTCTGTAGACCTTGTACTGAATAAGAAAAAAAAAAAAATCAGACCACCAAATTAAATAAAAAATCCAAAAATGAACATCTGAGAGGAATACACATTTCTCAGATGAAAAAAATACAAATAGCAAATGATATATGAAAAAATGTTCAACACCATTGGTCATTCAAGAGATGCAAATTTAAAAAACACTGAGATTTCATCTCACCCCAGACAAAATGCTAACATCAAGAAGCCAACCAACAACAAATGCTAGAGGCACTGTGAGGAGAAACGAACCCTTCCACACTATTGGTGGGAATTTCTTGAAGTTAACATTAGAGGTTCCATTCAACTCAGCTATTCCCCTTTTGGGTATCTTCTCATAAGAATTAGAAAAACATACCACAGCAATATATGTGCACCAGTGATTATAGCAGCACAATTTGTAACAACTGAACAACGCAAATGGATCAATAGGATGTAGTCTTTTTATACAATGGAGTACTACTCAGTCATAAAGGAAGACAAGCTTGAAACTGGTATAGATAAATGGATACAACTTGAGACCATACTCATAAGTGAAATAAATCAGACCCATGTATGTAAATATCATATTGTCTCACTGGTGTGAGAAACTGAAAGAGTAAATAAGGTCGAAATTGAATAATAGATATTGTAAAATGGGAAATATTTATTTAAAAAGGAGGTAAGATGGGGGAAAAGGGAAAACAAAGAAGGGAAAAAGAAAAAAAAATGTGAGTTAGTTATACTACTAATGTATGTCTCTTAGTTCATTTCAAAGAAATATTTGGGTTAATATTGATCAGAGAATTTTTATGCCCATATCTTATATTCTGAGTAACTTACCTTCAAGACAGCAATGCCCAATGTATTCACTATTGTGTCTCAGTTACTCTTCTCTCATTGCTGAGACAAATACCTGACATGGTGAATAAAGGAAGGAAAGGTTTATTTAGCTCACAGTTCGTGGAGGCTGCGATCCCTACTCAGCTGGCTCCAAGGCAGCATGGCACATGGTAGAGGGCAAACTTTAGGGCTGCAACAAAGAGCGGAGAGCAAAACGGAGGAGTAGCAGCAACAATGGCAACAGAGAGGAAATCTGTCTCTTTCTCTCTTACCTTACGTTACATTCGGGCTATCTGCCTCAGACTGGGTGTAGCACTCACACCCATAAACTGAGCAGTACTAGACCCATAATCCCGCCTTGGATCACCCTTAATCCCAGTGGATCATAATCACAACCTCTAGAAGTCTGCCCCATGACTGCATGAGGCTTTGGGGGAATACCTAGAGATAAACCATAAAATATTGTTATTCCCTTATTATTATTTCATTATGAAATGCTGTTTGGCTTCTTTCCATTAAAAATGAAAATCTTTTATCAATATACCTGAGTTACTATACAAAAAATTTATGAACATAATTGCTCAGGTAATATTGATTAAATGGAGAGCAAATCGGGGAAACAGGTCAAATAACAAGTAGGCTTGAAACAGAACAGGGGCTTCTCCGGGAGGGGCTGGGTCAGTGGCTTTTTCTCACTTCCCCAAGGTGATTGATACCTATTTAGGATATCAGTCACCGGTGTTTGTTCTTGGAGGAAGAGTGTGGGTGCTTTCTTTCATCTTTTGCCTTGAGGGCTAGCCTTTAAAGGATGTGCTTTGCCGGGCGTGGTGGCGCATGCCTGTAATCCCAGCACTAGGGAGGCTGAGGCAGGAGGATTGTTGTGAGTTCGAGACCAGCCTGAGCTACAAAGTGAGCTTAAGGCCAGCCTGAACTGCACAGTGAGACCCTGTCTCAAAAAAAGACAAAAAAAGAAAAAAAAATAAATAAATAAAGGATGTGCTTCCCCCAGAGTTGCACTGTATCCCTTCTTTTGCATTGAGGGCCCAGCCCTGACTGCCTACAATACTTCTACCTAGCTTAGCTGTCTATAATAACAACAAATTGAATCAAGAAAATACATACATGTTTGCAGTATTTGGCGCTAATGCTCATTTAAATGTTAGATTGCACTTAAAACACTAAAGGAAACAAGAATCATCAGACTAGAGGCCCAATTTTAACTTAAAGGACTGCAAAGTTTAAAAGGTAACTGTCAGTGAAGCATGGAGCATCTGGAACACACTAAACCGAAAGGGAGACAATTGATAATATCAAGAAGAGTTAGACTTTCAAACTTCCACTGAAATGTGTGATCTCATTTGCTTTGTTATTTCTACTTTTAGTGAATACCACACCTGCTTTGGTTTGTGTTTAGGTGTTCCCCAAAAACCTCATGCAGGCATTGGTGGGGCTTTTTCAGAGGTGGCTGGATCTAGAGAGTGTGAGGCTGGAATAGATTCATGGTGCAGTGCTGGGTTCAAGGGGACTAGGGTTAGGGGTGTGAATGCTACCTGCCCTAAGTAGTTCAGATAAGATCAAAGGAACAGAAAAGATGCTGTTAAAGCCCCTTGTTGCTTTTTCTGGCTTTGACTGCAATGAACTGTTTCTCCTCTGTGATACCCGCCTGCCATGTGCCACTCTGCCTTGGAGCCAGCCAATTATGGACTGATACCTCTGTGAACCGTGAGCCAAATAAATCTTTCCTCCCTTAACTTGTAAGGTGTCAGGTATTTTGTCCCAGTAATGGGAAAGTAGCTAAGACAGCAACATTTCAAAAATTTAAGCAGCAGTCCTTGAAAATATTTAAGGAAGGCAAGAGTTGAACTTTTTTTTTTTTTTTTGCGGAACCGGGGATTGAACTCAGGCCCTTGCACCTGCCAGGGAAGCGCTTATTCCACTGAGCCATCTCCCCGGCCCTGAGTTGAGCTTTTATATGGAGTGGGAGGGGGGTAGCTGTTAATGTCTATATTGCTTGAAATGCTCCTAGTTTTATCTCAGAAACATAGTGGTCCTAGCCGGGCATGGTGGCGCATGCCTGTAATCCCAGCACTCGGGAGGCTGAGGCAGGAGGATTGTTGTGAGTTCGAGACCAGCCTGAGCTACAAAGTGAGCTTAAGGCCAGCCTGAACTGCATAGTGAGACCCTGTCTCAAAAAAAAAAAAAAGACAAAAAAAAAAAAAAGAAACATAGTGGTCCTGTACTCAAAATCTCAGCACAGGTCATAGAATAGAGTTTATAAATGCATTTTAGTAGCATCTATGGAAACTACTCAATGGAAATAGAAATTTTGAGGTGACTAGAGCTTTATTTATCTGTTTGAATGCATGAATCAGTACTATAATTTTGATTCAGAACATTCCCCAAAGACCTCTGGGTTAAAGGTGCTGACTCCAGGTTAGTGCTCTTGGACGGTGGTGAAACCATTACAAGGCAGACCTTCTGGGAACACTTTAGGCCACTTGGGATGTATCCTTTTTTTTTTTTTTAATTAGTACATATTGGCCATGTGTAATGTTCACTTTCATCATAGAGAATTTGTGTACATACAGGACATATCTTAATTCTCTTTTTGCATTCTCCTTCCCTCTCTTTAGCCCTTTCTTCCTCCTAACTTACAAAAACTCTGTTTTCATTTTTCCCTTCAATTCTCTTTTTAAAAAAATCCCTTTCCCTTCTTTCTTGCCCTTCTTTTCTTTTTTTTTTTTGTCTTTTTTTTTTTTGAGACAGGGTCTCACTGTGCAGTTCAGGCTGGCCTTAAGCTCACTTTGTAGCTCAGGCTGGTCTCGAACTCACAACAATCCTCCTGCCTCAGCCTCCCTAGTGCTGGGATTACAGGCATGCGCCACCACGCCCGGCTTTTCTTGCCCTTCTTGATTCCTTCCTTCCTTCTTCTTCTTCTTCTTCTTCTTCTTCTTCTTCTTCTTCTTCTTCTTCTTCTTCTTCTTCTTCTTCTTCTTCTTCCTCTTCCTCTTCTTCTTCCTCTCTCTCTCTCTCTCCTCTCTCTGTTTGTATTTTGTGTACAATCTCACTACACAGCTTGGACTTGTAGTGATCCTCCTGCTTTCAAACCTCTCAGTGCTGGGATTACAGGCGTGTGCCACCGGATTACAGGGATGTGCCACCATGCCCAGACTCAGTCAACAACTCAGGGTCCTTGGAGCGGGGCCAGCACTGTGTGTGGTGCCAGGGATCAAACCCTGGTCCTGGCGCTTGCCTAAGCAAGCACTTAGTCCGCTGAGCTATCTTGTTGGCCTTCCCTTCCATTTAAACAACTTCTTTCTGCTTCCCAATACCTATCTTCTGTTTCGCTCTTTATTTACACTTTGGGTTTCTCACATAAGAGAAACAATGCAATATTTAAGCCTGTGTGTTAGAATTTTATTTTTGTATTTTAGCTATCCAATGATTCCAGCACTATTTTTAATTTAATTTTTTGAGACAAGGGCTTTCTTGTCTCAATTCCTATGAATCTTCTTGCCTCAGCCTCCAAATGCAGCACCATTTCTTAAAAAGACAATTCTCTTTTACGAAATTACTTTTTTTTTTTGCTTGTTTTATGATAGTGGGCAGTGAACCAAAGGCTTTTGCATTGAATTACATCCCCATTACTACTTTATTTTTCATTTTGACACATGGGCCTAATCTGTGTAGTCAATAGGACATTGCAGAATTGATGTTCAGTTTCCGAACTTAAATCATAGAATATATTTTGATTTCCTCTGCGTCTTCTCTTGGAATACAAGCATTGGGAAAGCTAGCTATGCATTACAAAAACATCAAGTTGCTTTGTGGAAAGCTGTGCGTGGGGTGGAGCTGAGCTGTCCTGCTCCTACGCATCTGAGCTTCTCTAGAGTGCTGGTCTAGGCTTCAGGAGACTGCAGTTCCAGCCAACACACTTCTTGCAAGCTTGCAAGGAACATTGAGTCAAAAACCACCAAGCTAAAATGCTTCTGAGGTCCTGACCCACGGACACTGTGTGAGCGAGGAAGGGTTTATTATTGTTTAAAGACTCCAAATTCTGAGGTAATTTGTGATACAGCAAAACACATGCAACACACGATACAATATAGCGTCCTTAGATTTGCCATAGCTCAAAAAATACTGCATTTTTCCTTATTCTATTTGTTTTTATTTTCTCTATGAATCTGTTCCTACTTATACATGATCCTTGTATAAGTTTATGTATAATTTAATACATATCTTTATGCATTAAAGATACATTATCTTTCCTAAACAAATTTACTATATTTCATTCCCAGATAGTTTTTTTACACCACTGAGCCTTAGGCCCTTCCTTCATAGCCCCCCAGGTTTCTGATGCTGCAATTCCATTTTTCCTCCATGCTTTTATTTTAAAAACTTCCCCAGCCCAATTCCTCTTCTGCTAAGCAGTTTTGTTCTTTGCGTAATATTTTTAATACACTCCATCCTTTTGTTCTCACTCCTCTCTCCCTTTTGTGTCTTACAATTATGTAATTTTCCAAATACACCACGCCATACAAATGTGTCTACTTTTTCACAATACTTTTGACTTGGGTATATTGTTTGTTACCATCATCAATCTGTTGTTTCATTCATTATTCATTTGTTCAACAAATGCTTCCCTCCGCATGCCTCCTACCACATGCCAGGCACTATGCAAGGAGCTAGAACTACTTCTGCCCGAAACATCTTTACCCTCAAATGGCCTTTCTCCGTCTGCGCTTCCACTCATTTGAGTTTATCTAACTTTTACTATGGGCTCATTCAAGGTCAGACACTGCTAGACATGCTTTAAACTGCAGCTTAAATTACAGTTTCTTATAAAACTTCCTTTAACTTCCAGCCAGAGTCAATCGCTTCTGACAATCTCTCTACTGGTAGCTCAGAAATATTTTGTTTGTTCCTTTGTTTATTCACTTAACCTTCTCATGATATTTTTGAAAGCCTGACCTGGGGTTGGGATGTGGGAAAACAGTGTCCTGAGGTGAGCGCCAACAGACATCTGTACTTAATGCAATGGAAACTCCAGGGAGGAATAACAAATTGCATGCTGTAATTATTTCCTTTGTTCCCTGTGCGCTCAACAGATCTTGAACTACCTAAAGGCATAGATTGCCTCTTGTGATCTCTGGTACCCAGCACAGCCTCTGGCACTTTGTGTGTTTGAAGCTCACCACACAAACTTTGACAAATTGAGAAGCACCTGAAAGGGGAGTGCGGAACAGCTACCAACGGAACTGTCTCTCCATGTCCTCATATTTAGGTTTTCATCTTTTCTCCATGTTGATTTCAAACAAAAATGGATTTAAAAATTATATAACAGACCTTCTGGCCTGGTCAGGCTGGCATAATGCCAAAGCCTCGGTGAAATTTATAGGCATGAGCTGGTCTGACAGTTGTGGGTTATTGTTAAGCTGAAATTTATAGGCATGGAGAGGTGGTTGTTGAGGGGTAGCTCAGGAACACTGTGTACACAGACAGAGATGCAGGAAGAAAATGAACAGGAGCGAGGCCAAATACGTGGGGATCTCCTTTACAGCTTCTTGGTGGCCAGCCAGGCTTGACAGAAATTTAACAAATTAGTTCCAGCCTGGGGGCTAAAAAAAGGAAGAATCTCTGATAAAGTAAGAGTTTTAAAAAAAAAAAATTACCCTGAACATTATGCCCAGAGTTATGTCAAGGTTGGCTGCTGCGGATGTCCACATCCTTGCCAGCTTCAGAGTTTTGTTAATAGACAGTCAAAATTGATGGGATAATTTTCATATTTTATTCCTGAAGGTGAAAAATACTCCCTTTATTTATAGAAAGTAGGCTACACCCAGGAGATTTCCTGAGTTGCCTTTGAATGTCACTGGGTTTTGTGGTTGAAAATCTATTTCAAGTAACCCCAGTGGTGGTCAGCAAAGTTCTTTCTGGCAGATTAATTCATTCTGAAAAATGAGATGATAACATAACAGTAAGCACTGAACTATTTCACTGTTTGGAAGACTTGCATTCCAATGTGGATATTAAACTAAGTTGCTTATCTTAATCCCATCTTTGGATTGACTTGAATTTCAAAATGATGACTGTGTTCTGGAATCTCAGACCTCCCCTTGGAAGAGTTCAGGCAAACACATTGGTTAGATTCCTTTAATGTTGCTGACACGTTGCTATAGCGAATGTACTATCACTGAACTGTCTCTCTCTTATCTGAGTCTCCCATGAGCGTATTGATCCTTTTATTTTCTCAATTATAGGAGGAAACATTATTTCATCAATAATCTAATTACATTGATTGTAATTTAAAAGTCGCTTCCAAATTTCCTGGTTCTGTAGCAGCACATTTATTCTACTAAAATGGTTTACAACAGACACAGATTCATTTAAGCTAAACTGATTTTTGTCATGTCTCTTGCTCTTACAAGATTCCTTCTGGGAGCTCAGGCAACCTTGGAAATACTAGGTGTCTTAGTTACTTTTCTCTTGTTGCTGAGGCAAAATGAAGGAAGGCAAGGTCACTGTTTGTGGAGATTTCAGTCGGTACTCACCTGGCTTCAAGGCAGAGTGGCACATGGCAGAGGGCAGCAGTTCGCGGCGGGTAGAAAGCAGCACAAGCATCAAGAACACAAAAGGAGGAGCTGCAAGCGCAAGCGCTCCCCTGTGTTCCCTCCCCTATACTGGATATAGGCTATCCACCCTAGGGTGACTTAGCACTTATGCCCATGATCCCAGCATTGGACCATGAATCAACTAAAAATTCTAGAAGCTCACTCCACGACCTCATGAAGCTTTGATGGTGGTGGTGGTAGTGGGAGGGTATCTAGATACAAACCATAACACCAGGTAAGGCATTCATACATTCTCAACTTCTTTCTTCCATGGCCATAATTTTTCCAATTGAGTCCTCCTAAGCCTTCTGTGACTACTCAGGTCCTCGACCCTTGTGAGGTTTAGTCCCTTTTCTGCATCTAGGAGTGCTCTGCCTGTGCCTGCTCCCCTCACGGAGGCAGAAGACTCCCTAGCCCTCTTGGACACTTGGCAGAGGCTTGGTTTATCAGGAGAACTATCAATGCCAGGACGGTAGAGAGGGTGTCTGATACTCAGTGGGGTGGGAGGGACAAGGGAAGAGGGACAGCTTGCTCTGCTGCATGAGTAACATCTGTATCCTCTCAAGAGGCTCAGAAGAGCAATTGTGACTGTGATCCTGCCCTGGGGCAGGCTCTAGCTCCCCAGATTCCTCAACTCATGCTTTTTTAAAAAAATTTATGTATTTGTACAGGGTCTCACTACACAGCTCAGACTCATAGTGATCCTCCTGTTTTCAGCCTCCCCAGTGCTGGGATTACAGGCGTGCGCTGCCACAGCTGGACTCGTCCACGCTGAGCATGCTGAGCCTGCGGGTGGGGCTGGAACAGCCCGCAGTACCACTTATCAAACCCCGGTCCCTGCTCTTGCCTAAGCAGGTGCTTAGTCCCCCGAGTTATTTCACTGGCCCAGCACAGGCATTTTGGGAGGGACATCAGCATTCAAATCCCCTGTTAGACATTAAATTATGCCATATTCATTTGTTTAGACAGTAATTATGATACACAGCCTCTGTGTCAACAGGGTAGTAAAGGGGAGTTGCACTTGGTCCAGTGCCCTGAGAGATCACAGTCTGGCCTTCAGACACTCTCTAGTAGAATGCCAAAGCAGAGTCATTCACTGACCTGGTCCTTTTATTCTTGCTTTCATTACCAAAAGGGTCACAAAGCCCAGCATTGCGATTCGCCTGTGCTGATCCCCAGGCCTCCTGACACAATGGTCCTCAAAGTGAGTAGCTCAAGAACCACAGGCAGCAGCACTGCTTGAGTGTCTGCTAGAAAAGAACATTCCCAGGCTGTACTCCCCGCTAGAGCAGTGATGTTGAATCTTTTAGACCTTTCAGTGATACAATAGCCCACTGCAGCACACGTGCCATACGTTCAACACCATTGCACTAGAGTCTGGGAAGCTACCATAAGCCTTAAGGTGAGCTTTATTCATTCTAGCTGAGAAGCACGGTCACAAAAGAACTTTCTGACTTCAACTTACTCTGTTTCTCTTTCTTTCCTTCTTTCTTTCTTTCTTCTTTATTTCACATGTAGCCTGCTTAATATATGATTTGGATAAGGAGATTCCATTGATTTAAAAACTACCAGTGTTACTGGATTCTGTCTACCACCTCATATGACAGTGATGGAAAACCTTTTAAACCTTTCAGTGATAGAAACAGCATGCTGTGGAACTCATGCCACAGGTTTGCTACCACTGATATGTGATTTAAACGCTGGTCATTTGATACAATCATGGTCTACCTGATGACTCATTATTATTTGGTCTCTCCATTACATACAGATTAAAATGCAAACTTGGCTTGATGTTCTGTGCTGTACAGTCCCTCTAGTTTCGTGGCTTGTTCTGTTTACATTGTTGACTATAACCTTTCACTACTGTGTCCCCTGATAGCCAATATTACTGAGAGGACTTTTCCTTCCCACTGAATTAACTTGAGAATTGTCAAAATTTATGTGACTGCATATACCTGAGTTACTTCTGCTACTTCTATTCTGCTCTATTGACTTATTTATTTATTCTTAGACAATAACCTCACAGTATTATTATTATTATTATTTTGAGTAACCAGAGATTGAACTCAGGCCCTTGTGCTTGCCAGGGAAGCGCTTATTCCACTGAGCCATCTCTCTGGCCCTTCTCACAGTCTTGATTACTATATATTTATAGCAATGCTCAAGATTAAAGTGTATGTCTTCAAACTTTGTTCTTTATTCTAAATTGCTTTGCTTTTCTAGATCTCTCGCATTTCCATATGAATTTTATTATTTTATTTTTTTCCATTTGGAAGCAGACACTTTATTAACTGACCAAATAATAAAAACACCATGGTAGATACTTCAGTTCATTCTCCTAAAAAGCCTGTTGATCTGGTCTTCCCTATTTCCAGCATCTCCACCTTCCATAAGATGAGTGGTCTTGTTCCTCCCTCCACCTCGTGGAGATGATAACTTGAATGGCCACAGGAAATTATTTGCCTCTTTGAAGCATTTTCCCACAGTATAGATCTCGTGAATCAGATCCTCCATGCAGATGGCGCCATATGTACCAAGAGATTGAGCAATCATTGAGTTATGTTCAAGGCAATTCACTTCTTATTGACTTTGCCACAGCCACACTTATATATTAGTTCATTTACTGACTTCAGGCTTGGGGACCTCCATGAAATATATGCTTCCACAATTCTCAGCATATTAATTGAGGTCTTGTTGAGTTTAACAAAAGTACCATTGAAGATTCGGTGAAGGCGAAGAAGCAGCAACACCTTTGGGCTCACACCACTGATACCCCTGATCCAGATGACAAATGCCAGTTTGGGCTCTGTAGGAACATAGAAGTTGCCAGCTTCTCACTATCTTAGCCTTCAGATCTCAGTTCTGTACATCTGTCTGCACTCCTTATGGGAGTGCTATTTCGTAGATGAACTTCCTCCTCATCTTTCAAAGCATCTTCTGGGAAAACTTCTTTCTCTGGTGTTTTACCTTCAGCTGTGCAAAATGTCTTTGGTTTTTCTTAAGGGTTTCTGGCATAGGAGGAACCTTCTTTTTCTTCTCTTTGTCACCCTCCGTGGTTCCAGCTGGAAAAGAGAAACTCCATATGAATTTTAAAATTGCCAACTTTGTCCTAGAATTTTGATTGGGATTGTGTTAAATCTTAACTCCATTAAAAGAGTGTTATCATTGTAATGATACAGAGTCTTCTAATTATGATATGTCTCTTTATTTATTTGGATCGTTTAAAATTTCTCATAGGAATGTCATGGTTTTTAGTGCAGAAATGTTGCATGTTCTCTTAAATTTATTGCTATTTTGTGTTCTGGCGTTCTTCTAAATATTTTATAATTTTCTTTTTCAATTTTTTGTTGCTAGTACAAAGAAATACAAGTGTGTATAAACATGTGTCAAGTTCCGAGAGCTTGACTAATTCATTTACTAATGCTAGTGGTTTTTCTTATACATTTCTGTTATGTTTAGATCTAAAATGGTCCCTAAAACTCATGTGTTTAGAAAGTGATTGAATTATGGGGACTGTCATAGCTGACTTACTCTTAGGAGGTGGAGTCTACTCCGCAAAGGCAGATTACTAAGGACATGATCTGGGAGGGGTTATTTCCCAGTCTGGCTTTTTTCTTTGCTTTCTGCTTCCCAACTGCCATTCATGAGCAGTTTTCTTCTGTCCAGGACCTTCCACAATGTCTTCCTGCTTTGGAGCCAACCAACTATGGGAGAAAAACAAGTCAAAGTGAACTCCTCCTCATTTACCCTATGGGTATTGAGCATTGTGTCCCAGCAATGAAAAAAATAACTAAAAACAAATTTTGGCACCAGAGAAGTGGGGTCACTGTTGGAATGCTACCTGACTATGTGGTTCACAAGCCTTTTAAACTGGTTCTCAGGAGTTTGAAGTTTCACTTAGGATGGCAAATCTTGACAAAAGATTCTGGTTCATGCTCGGAAGACCAGAATGCTACTAAAATGGAAGATAGTAAAGACCAGGCCCAGGATGTTCTAATGGAATAAAAACTACTTTGATAGTTGGATTTCAGGCCATATGCATTATGCTCTGATAGAAATTTTTTCTACCTTTTGCTCTTGTCAGGGGACTTTCCAGGAAACTGAGATTAAGAGTAGTGGACTTAATATTGCAGAGGAAATTTCAAGGCATTTTCAAGGCTCAACATTCAGACTGTGGGATAGGTACCACACTGGCAGCTTTTAGCCAGGTTAATATCAAAAATCAGGAACAAAAAGTCCATTGAAGATTTGACTTTCCCCAGAAAAGAAGGTCTGGCAAATTTGGAACACAGGAGGGCTTGGATGCGGAAAAGATTAACTTTGAAAAGAAACCAAGTACTTTACATCAGGACAACAGGAAAGTTGGTTTGAGGGCATCAAAGGAACCAGAAATATCCAACTTTTGAACTTTTCAAGTTCAAAATTCCAGAAGTGATTTTGCTTTGAGAAGAGATTCCCGCTGCACTGTGCTTCAGAGTGGCCACTTAGAGAATTTTTTCCCCAGGATTTCTTTCCAAGAGCTCTGTCATCCAGCTATTCAGAGGACACTACAGCCATGGTTCAAGGGAAGCAGACCTGTTTCTTGAGCTAGAGGCAGACCTTGGTACCGTCCATGTGGTACTGATTTATAGGCATGCATAATGCAAGAGTTATGGGGTCAGGAAGACCTTCACTTAGATTTTAGAAGCTCTGAGAGGCCAGGCAGTATGTGAAACTGTGAGAGTGGAGCTGAAAGTGCAGTGGGGAGCCTAGAAAGTTGGAGAAGCCAAGAACATGAAACATCTGAATAAAGCCATAAGTAGTGAACAAAATCAGCCCATGAATAAAGCCACGAGGGCTACAACTACCAGCAATGCCATAGGAGTTGAATCAACAAATTCCTTTGACCTTCGCATCTAAGGCCATAACTTACCCTAAATGCTGGACATGGAACTAGAGGATTTAATGTTTGTCTTGTTGGGTTTCAGTCTCTTTTTCTTTTTTGGCCAGCCCAGCCCACCCTGCAGGTGGGCTGGCACAGCATGTGATGCTGAGAATCGAACTGCCATCCCCTGCACCTGTTTAAGCTTGCCAACGCAGGTGCTTTAAACCGCTGAGCTATTTCACTGGCCCCTAGGTTTCAGTCTTGCTTTGGTCCTCATTGATATAAAATGGCCCCCAAAGCCTAATACATTCAGAAGGTAATTATACAATTATGATGACTTGCTATTAGGAGGCAGGGTCTGGCTGGAAAGGCAGGCCATAGAGGATGTGGCCTAGAAGGTGTATCTCCCCTATGGTTCTTCCCTTCCCACTCTGTTTCCTGGGTTTCAGTCTTGCTTTGGTCCCCCTTGGTTTCTATCCTCCAATTTTTCTCTTTTGGAATAGGACTGTTCGTTGTGAGCTATTGTGTGTTAGCGCTGTTTAACTTTACTTATTTTTTATTTGTTCAGAGATTCACAACTAAGACTTTGCTTTATGTCTCTGAGTCTTTTTCTAATTTTATGTATTTGGTACAGGGTCTCACTATGCAACTTAGACTTATAGCAGTTCTCCTGTTTCAGCCTCCCCAGAGCTGGGATTACAGGCACGTGCTCCCATGCCCAGTCTTAGTGGCCAGCTTGGTATACCAGGGGAGGGGCCAGCATGACCTGTGATACTGGGAACTGAGCACAGCCTATCAGGGGAGACTCTGGACTTGGACTATTCAGAAAAACTGGAACTATTAAGACTTTGGTTATGTTTAAGGTGGTTTAAATGCATTTTGTATAAAGATATGTGCTTGAATCTTTTGGTTTAGATCCAAAATGGCTCCCAAAGTAGAATATGTTTAGAAGGTAATTGGGGTGACTTCCGGGAAGAGGCGGGGTCTGACTGGAAAGGCAGGCAGGATGTGGCCTAGAAAGTGTATCTCCCCTATGGTTCTTCCCTCCCTGCTCTGCTTCCAGGCTGCCACAAATTGAGCAGCTTTCCTTCCTCTTCCATGCCCTTCTCCCCTGGAGCATGGCCTGTAACAGTGAACCAAAAGAAGCTTCTTCGCCTTTAATTTGTAGGTGTGAACTATTTTATGCTTCTGACAAGAAAATCACCAGTAATAAGTGACACCAGTATAATGTAGAACAGAAATAGAGAGAGTGGACACTTCACTTTACTACCAGTATGAAATATTTCCTCTCATTCCAATGCTTTTTCCCTCATTCTGGAGAACATTCTCATACTGCAAGCATTAGGCACAAGGCTCTATCATCCATGACAATGTTCCTAATTCCTCCCTTAGCTCTGAAAGACTTGCATCCTGATCCCTGGATTGGCAATGTTCCCCACAGAGCCGTCCCTATACAACTCATAACAGGATGGCGTACTTTCCTTTGTGTATTTTTGTCACATTATTGTTCTATGTGAACAAGTATTTTAAAAATTAAATTGAGTATTTATTTTTGAGATACCTTGCTTTATATGTAGTTCTAAGGAATAATGTAGTAAGATTTTGCGTACTGTTTACCCAATCTGCCCCAGGAGAAAACACCTTTCTGAGCTCTAGCACAGCCAGGATATGGACCTGGATACAGTCAAGACCCAGAGTATTTCTGTCCCCAGCAGGATCTCTATTGTTGCCTTTTTATACTCATGCCTCCTACCATGTTTCCCTACTCTCTGGCAATCATTATTTTGGTTTTATTTATATAATATCATCATTTCAAGAATGTTATCAGTGGAATCATAAAAATGACTCTTTTAGGGTTGGCTCTTTTCACTCACATAATTCCCCTAGAGATTCATCCAACTTGTATGCTTCATGAATTAGTGGCCCCTTTTTGTTGCTAAATAGTGTTTTGTTCTGTGATGTAGCAAAGTTTCTCTAACCATTCATATATTGCTTATATAGAAATAAAACTGCTATGAAAATTAGAATGATATGATAGATTTTTGTGTGAATGTAAATTTTTATTTCTATAGGATAAATGTCAAATACTGCTGAGTTGTATAGCAAGTTCTTCTCTTTTCAAGAATGGCTAGACAATTTCAGTCCTCCACAAGTGTAGAAGCGATTATGGTTTCTCACATTTTTACTGACATTTGGTGTTCTTATTGTTTTTATAGTCGTTATATTAAATATATAATGGTGGTTTTAATTTTTTGCATATCCCTGATGACTAATAATGTTAGAGTAAGCTCTCAGGGTTTTCTGAGGTTAAATGATACAATTCATGAAAAGTATTCTACTCTGCTTGACAGGTAGGAAGTACTCAATGCTACTGAGCCATTAAAGGTACATAGCAAAAGACAGCAAGCATGACAGCACAGGTACAGTGACACTAAGTGACATATAAGTGTAACAGAAATGAGTACTGGAAGCTGAAGTAGAAAGGAAAGGCTGTGATGGAAGGAGAGAGTCTTGATCTGGCTCATATGAAAAGCAATGTTTGTTAAGGTTCCAAGAGAGAATGGGCAAAGGTATACTGGAGTTGGCACCCTGAATGTCCCCCAAAGAGAGGTGCATGTGTGAAAGGCTTCATCCCCACTTGATGCTTTTGGGAGATACTGGTGTCTTCACACAGTAGAGCCTCGTTGAAGGAAATTAGGTCACTGGGGAGGTGCCCTTGAAGGGGACTGTGCAACCTTGGATCCTTCCTCTGACTCTGTTTCACTACTCAACAAAACTCTGTTCTCTCACATGCTCTTGCCATGGTGCACTGCCTCACTGGATCATGAACTTGAAAGCTCTCATCACAGTGGATCGCATCAAACCTTTTCTCTTTATAAATTAATTATCTCAAGTATTTTGTTACGGGGACAGAAGGCTACCATAGAGTTATGGCATTCTAAAGAGACAAGACATCATGAGCTACGGTAAGGAATGTACAACTTGCATGGCAGGTTTGAAAAACAAAGTGATTCTTTGGATGGTCTCAGAAGACTTGTAAAGAAGTAATAACAATGTGGCAGAGTAAATGTCCTGAAAATCACTTGTTTACCAGATCCTTAACCATGCTCCATTAAAAAACAAAACAAAGCTCTTTAAAAATATATAGCTAAAAAAATTAAAAATATATAGCTGTGTTTTCAAAAGTAAAGGAAATCTTCAAATTTCAAACATAGTAAAAATCATCAACTGGGGAGTGATAAGCGCTGAAATTGTCTGTTGTAGGGCCTTCTGAACCCCTGATTGCCCAATATTGGTTTTAAAGAGCTGTACAAGTGGGACAGGGAATGGGGTTATATCAGATTGGAGGCTTTCAATAGGAGACAAAAATCTACTCTTTTAAAGAGACACGGAAAATAAATCTTCCATCCTTTTTCTTTTCCTCATAGAAAAGTCTCCTGGAAATTCATAATTGCAGGGCCAGCCAAATAGCTCAGCAAATTACAGTGCCTGCTTAGGCAGACACAGGGGTTGGGGGTTCAATCCTTGGCCTGCTATGCTAGCCCCACCCCAGGGGTATGCTGAGACTGCAATTGAGACTGAGCATGGTGACACACCTGTAATCCTACACTTGGGAAGCTGAAAACAGGAGGATCACTGCAAGTCCAATCTGTGGGGTGAGACCCTGTAGACCCTGTGCTAACTGCATAAATAAAATAAAATAAAATTTAAAAAAACAAAGCATAATTGCAGGCCTACTTCTTATAAAGAATCATGATCTAAATTCAGAACACCTGTGCAGTTTGGTAAACCTTCAGCCAAGAATTTAGTTATAAATGAACCATGGCTCATAGTCGTCATTGTTGATTGTGATATGACAAACTGACTTCATAAGAACCGCCTACCAGATTAGTAAATTCTGAGTGTGTCTCTGGATGACTGACATGAAGGTCAGCAAACTGAGGGGGAAAGATCACCAACCAATTGACTTGGAGCTTGGACAGAATGAAAACGGAAAACAGGAAGTGTGTTCTTTTGGAGGAGATCTGAATCACTGGCATTGCCCTTGGATGCTGGTCCCCAGTTCCTTCAGCCTTCCAGTGTGGTCTCTTCCATCCTCCAGCATAGGCTCACACCGGTGACTCTGCAGCGAGCGTCAACCTTCAGATTTCCACAGCTGCAGGTTGCTCCAGGTCTCCAGGGTGGAGTCTGCCCATCTGGATTCTTCTGTCTGGGATCCTGAAGATGGCCATTGGGATCCCTCTGCTTCTGATCCCATAAGCCTAGCTAATGGATATCTTTGTACAATTACACATATATTTTATACTGATTCTGCTCCTCTAGAGAGCCCTAACCAATACAATAGTGTGCTTTGCAGATGTCAACAACTTCAAACCCTGCATTTAAAGAAATCCTTTAGACAGTAGCACAGTAAACGCAAATCACAGCAAAAACTCAGAGAATCTATGAGAAAACAAGGCATACTGCATGTGAGTCAGCAAAATAATAGAAGCAGCCAGCAAAGGCAGCACACATTAGACTGATTAATCACACATGGGATGTACGACTAACACTTATTAGATTGAATGTATGTTAAAATAGATGAGATGCTATTGAGAGCCTTGAAAGAGGCTGCTAAGGAATAAGAGGCTTCAAAATGCTCAGGAAGAATTCAACATCAAGGGAGAAATGAGCCTGCAGATCAGATAGTGGCATCACTATGGGTTCGTAAATGTCCTTAAATATCATGGGACTTTGCATATAAATCCAATAAGAACACTATTCTCTTCCAACAGTGAGAATGACTTTTTTAAAAAACCTTTTGAGACAGGATTTTTCTATATGGTTCACAATGCCTTACACTCAATAGGCAGCCAGGTTGGCCTAGAACTTGCAGCAATTCTCCTGCCTCAGCCTCCTGAGTTCTGGGATTACAGGTGTGTACCACCATCACCAGCTTGAAAATCACATGTGACATGAGACTTAACTAGGAATTATCTGGTAGCTGTGTGCAGAAAGAAGAACGGAGAGTGTAGCATAAAGATCAAGGAAAACTCCATGGTGAGACCACCAGATTCTGAGAGATGGGAGCAGAAAGAATGTGTGGAAGTGGGGAGGCCACAGGTATTGCAATGAAGAAAGCAAACTGCATTTGGTACCTGGAAGTTGAGGGAGTAGGAATGATTCTATTTGGAGCCTTCAAGTTTCTGACTAGTAGCCTATATTCCCTACTCTAGAACTTCTGCAAATCAGTTCTTCAATTCAGACTCAGCTTCCCCTCAGCCTTCTGGCCTGAAAGTCAGGAACCCATGGGTATACCTTGCAAGCTCAGGGGTCAGGACCCTAAAAGAGATATCAGAACATAACAATCCTTCCACAAAAATAGTATCAAACCAACCAAACAAACAAAAACAACAACAAAATCCTGTACTTCATCCAAATCTCCTGAGACTAGTATGACAATAGTGCATTAAATATTACAAAGCCCTTTTATATACCTAGTTTCCATTGATCCCTGAAGTAGTCTGTCAAGATCTTCCTACAGAGCCCTATTTTATGAGTGGAGAAGCTGAGGCTCAGCAATGTGAAGGAAAACACTCCCAAACACATGGGCCAGTTCGTAGTGAAGCCAGGACCACACTCTCCCAGGCCGGAATTCCTTTAATTCTACCAACAGCTTGAAAAGGGAGATTTCAAGATGGAACCTGTTGGGTTTTGTTATGTTCCATTGTACTTTGGATCCTCCCATGAATACAAGGCATGAAAAGAAGGGAAGTCGCTGGAAAGTTTAGTTCTAGCTGGTTCACAACTATAAAGAAGGAGTTGTGTAATGCAGTGCATTCTGCAATTTCTCAGATGCTTTTGATCATAAGCAAGTAGAATGCAGGGAGGGGTAGTGGATGGGGGAAGGGTAGAAAGAGAGGAACAGAGTTGCTTAGAGAGATACAGTTGTAAAAAGGGATAGCAGCTGAGTTCTGATGCTAAATTTTTTGGTGCCCTATGGTGTTAATTAGACATTTCT
The DNA here is from genome assembly GCA_004027165.1 of Ctenomys sociabilis. Classification (NCBI taxonomy): domain Eukaryota; kingdom Metazoa; phylum Chordata; class Mammalia; order Rodentia; family Ctenomyidae; genus Ctenomys; species Ctenomys sociabilis. The sequence continues at coordinate 26,258 of PVKA01022358.1, forward strand.
TTTCAATCTGATTGACAGTGCATTTTAATGAAGAAATAACAGAGGCCAGCAGAGCCTGGCAGTGTACGCTTTTCTTGCATTTTACAAGCCGAACTTCCCTTGGCAACCTACATCTGGTTTGTTCTGCTAGTAAGTGTCAGTAGAACAATATATAGGCTCTTTCATTTCAATAGGTTTGCTGTTATTAAAGCCTTCTGCATTTTCCTCTGCTTAATTCATTAGGGCCATTAAATTTCATCAAATTGCTTTCCTTAAGTTAAAAAAAAAATAGCACAGTTTTGACCAGTCTGAATAATAATGGGACAGTATGGAAATGTGCAGGCTTTAAATGGAAGAGGCTCTATGTTCAGAGTTGAATAGGGGAAGCTTCACGGGAATTTTTCAAATGAGTTTTTTTTTCTCCTTGCCCTTTAAATGGGATATTTCCTGGAAAATGAGAAAAAAATCCTGAAGGACAGACGAAGCAGCCTGTGACTGCTCAGAAACAGAAGCAGACGCGATGTATTAAACATCTAACCATCTGACTGCTACAAGTGTTTTGGGAATATTTTTAAAGATTTTTACCCTTGTTTGTATTTACAGGCAGATTAAAAACAAATACATCTTTCGTGTTTTCACTTCCACCCATGGGCAAATGTCTATCACTAGCAGACAATAATGGAAGCCCTTGCTTTTTATAGATGAGCCAGGTGACAAGGAAAGGAAGACAAAACCTGGAGTGACTGCATTGATTTTCTCTCTGTTGCCAGGGGACAAGGGTAGACTTCCAGGTGTGGGTCAGGCTGAATCTACAAATTGGGAGGTGAGTAGTTTCTGTAGAGGTCTATAGAGGCAGACAGCCAAGCTGATCATTATGAGCTTCTCCTCCCGGAAAATGGAAACCATTTAAAACATTCCCAGAATTGCTTGGAACATGCAGTCTTCTGAAACAAAGGACCTTTGTGGCATTCTGCATTTTCAAACACAGGAGAGGAAAAGACTCACACCTCACTGGCCTCACTTCCCTCAGACTACTTCCATAGCTTTGTCTAGGTCAGCTGAAAAGACACCCCCACCCCAAATTTGGAGTCTAACCACAATCCTAGAATTTCATGAGGAGGGCAAAGGAGGATTGTACCTTATTAAGCATCCTACCTAGCGGCTAAAACCAGGTGTTTTCCCACCTGGCTTTTGCCATCTTTAGTTCTGAATTAAAGTTTTCTTAGGAGAAAAATGCCTGAATTCATGCTTAATACAAATTTTTCCTATTGCTGCAGGCATATGATAAAAGAAAATTCATAACTGGAACAAAATAATAAAGTCAGAGACCATTCAATGGCTTTTTGTTGATCAGAATTGGGTTGTGTGACTACCTCTGGGTATGAACAAAAGTGAATGATCACTGGGCCTGCCCGGTGCTGCCCTGGCAAAATCCTGACGATAAAAAGCAGGAGAGAATGAGTTCTGGGTACTTATCAGTAGGCTTTGTCCACTCAACATTTTTTGGAAATTAAGGAGTTCCTAAAACTACTTGCTATGCACCAGTTGGTAGATCCAAGGTGTTAGAGCTTTTTTAGTTCTTTATTGTCAGGAAATACAAATACCTACTAATTTTCTTTTTTTTTTTTTTCAAATTAGAAAATGTAGGAGTGGGTGTTACTAGGTTCCATGGACTCCTTCTAGAGATTTTGTAGATTCTTCTTGTCCTGAACAAAGAATGGGACAGAATAATTACAAAAGGTAGTGATGTTTTACATTTATTAAAGGTAGGAAAAGAAACATGCTCTCTAGAGTGAGTGTGGGCCAATTAAAAGCAGGAAAAGAAGAGCAGTCTACAGGGTGCGAGCAGACCACTGTGTGGGGCAGTGTGATGACTGCCAACTTTTGTGTTCTCCACTCCTCAGGCTGATGTTAGATCTAGGCCATCCTATTGAAAACCTGCTTGGTAAAAGCCGGGCGTGGTGGCGCATGCCTGTAATCTCAGCACTCGGGAGGCTGAGGCAGGAGGATTGTTGTGAGTTCAAGACCAGCCTGAGCTACAAAGTGAGCTTAAGGCCAGCCTGAACTGCATAGTGAGACCCTGTCTCAAAAAGACAAAAAAAAAAAAAGAAAAAGAAAAGAAAACCTGCTTGGAAAGAAACTTAGCATAAGGAATAAACAATGGGGATGAGGGAAAGGAGAAAAGATAGGAAGAATAGGAAATGGGAAAATTATGTAAGCATTTATACAAGATAGATCGTACTTTTAGAAGATTGTATTAATTTCTATCTGTTTTTTATTTATTTATTATTTATTTATTTATTTATTTATTTTTTATGTCTTTGAGACAGGGTCTCACTATGCAGTTCAGGATGGCCTTAAGCTCACTTTGTAGCTCAAGCTGATCTTGAACTCACAACAATCCTCCTGCCTCAGCCTCCCAAGTGCTGGGATTACAGGCATGCGCCACCACGCCCGGCTCTATCAGTTTTTTAAAAGTAGAAGTTAATATTTAAAATTTTTAATTTGACTAACTCTATACACTACAATCTATAACCTGAGCAACTACATTGAGGATAAAAATGTAAATAACCAAGGTTGAATAACTTTCATCTTATTCGTATAAATATGCTATCTTTTATGTCTTATCTATTAGTATTGTACTTTATTTATTTTATGTATTTACTACAAAGTCTACAGGGTCTGATTACATAGATCAGACTTGTAGTGATCTTCCTGTTTTCAGCCTCCCAAGCACTGGGATTACAGGAGCATGCTACCACACCCAATCTCAGTGTACTCCTGGGGCAGGGCCAGCACAGCACTCCCAGGATCAAATCCCAGTCCTTGTGCTTGCTTGCCTAAGCAGGCATTTTAGTTCACTGAGCTATCTAGATGGCTTTTGTACTCTCTTTAAAATATATTAAAAAAAAAAAAAAGTAAAAAGGACAAGGGAAAAAAATTAAGATTTATTGAAAGGAAGAGCCAATGTTTAATTGTTTGATCAGTCTTGCATATCTATGTCTGATAGTCTGAGCAACAAATTTGATGGTAACAATAGGTAATATAACAGCTATTGTTAATATTCCAGTCTTGTTGTGAAATTCTTTACCATTTGTACTGTCTTACATTGCTTTTTTTCTGTCTTCATTCTTAGTATGTGTTCTAGCTTTCATCTTTAAAATGAAAAAAAAAAAAAAAAACCTGCTGAGTCCTCTTGAGAAGAATTGAAGATAGCATTCTCTGATGGGTCCCAGAGGCAGGGTTTTGGGATCTACTTTTGTGCTCTCTTGCTAGATCTCTGCTATTTACCGGTCACATCTACTTGCTTAGCCAGCTTGCCCTGCCCTCATCTCCGGCCTTAAGAGTTCAGCTCCATGGTAGTATACATGCCTGACATGTTTTAATTCCTAGATTTATCCTCAGCAGGGTGAAAAAGATTAGAAAATGTACCTGATTTAAAAGAAAATATTTAAGGGCTGGCCAAATAGCTCAGCGGACTAAAGCACCTACTTAGGCACGGCGCGGTGGCCGGGGTTCCCGGCATGCCGTGCTGGCCCCGCCTCCAGGGAGTGCTGAGACAGCGATTGAGGCAGAGAATGGTGGCGTACATCTATAATCCCAGTGTTTAGGAGGCTGAAAACAGGAGAACCACTGTGAGTCCGAACTACATAGTGAGACCCTGTAGACCCTATTCCGAACACATTAAACATAAATGAAACGAAACGAAACGAAATGAAATGAAATGAAATCGGCTAGCCAAATAGTTCAGCAGATTAAAGTGCCTGCACGCAGGTGCAGCGGCCAGGGTTCTAGTCCTCGGGCTGCGATGCTGGCCCTGCCCCGAGAGCTCCCTGAGACGGCAATTGAGACTGGGCATGGTGGCAATGTGCCTGTAATCCCAGCTCTTGGATTACAGGAGGATGACTGCAAATCCAATCTAGTAGTAAGACCCTGAGTACCTTGTAGATCCTTCCCTAAAATACAAAATAAATAAAATAAAATATTTTAAAATATCTGTAATCCATTATGTGGAGAAAACTTGTGTTAACCTTGAAGTATATGTCCTTTCAGACATGGAAGCATGCATTATATAAATAAAAATTTGCATTACTTCTTTTTTCAACAAAAATGTGTTTATTCAATACAGTTTATTCAAATGGACTTCGAGTGGGTATATTTGTATTTTTGGCATTGCTGTACCACATACTTGGTTCTGCAGCAGGGCATCAACTATGAACTTGGACAACCTAAAAAGATTTTGGTGTATTTGAACTTATGTTCTGTGTGTCTGTCTGTCTGTCTCTCTCTCTCTCTCTCTCTCTCTCTCTCTCTCTCTCTCTCTCTCTCGCACAGCCATGCACAAGTGCACCTTCCCACAAGTATGCAACTACTTGCCCAAGAAGCTGCTAGACCCTATACTGAAGGTCAGATCTCCACTGCAGAGATTTGATGAACTTGAGGAGCCCTGTCAAGGTGGACAGCTGGATTTGAATCTCCCTGTTCCCTGCCTGGGGAGTTGGAGGCTGGCCTAAGGGAGGGGATCTGGGACCAGGGTTTGAGTCAGCCAGGTGAACATAAGTGACACAAGTGCCTAAAGCTGATGCAACAGAGAACTGTGAGAGAGTGAAAGTCCAAGACACCTAGAAGTTCAAAGATTCCAGAGACAGAGAATCACAGAGAAGGAAGTGCGTCAGCTTGGCCCCAGGCAGGTGGCTTGAGTGGGTAGCTGTCCAAGACCTGGAGAGTCAACAAAGCTATTTGGCTGGGTCAGAAAGCACCAGGCTCCTGGGGTAGTTGGGGCCCTCCACTCCAAATAAAGTCGCTAACTTAAGTAACAATTCCACTGGCAAATATCTTCTTATACAAGTCATCCATGTTTAAGTAGCTGTGCTTATCAGTTTTCCCATCACTAGGACAAAATACTCGACACTTGCAACTTAAAGCGGGAGAAGTTTAATTTGGCTCATAGGTTTAGATGTTCAATCCATGGTTGATAGGCCCCATAGCAGGAACATCGTGATAGAAACAGGCAATGAAACAAAGCTGCTCAGTGGCTGAGATGTGAAGCAGGGAACAAAGCAAGAGAAGAGGGGACTAGGGAGAGTCACAGCAAGTCCCCAGCGTCATGTCTCCGTGATCAATCCAGCCACACTCAGAGGTGTGCTCTAGTATCTCTCTAAGCCAGTCAACTTGACAATAAAGATTAGCATTCACAGTAACCTTGATCTTGAGTGTTTTTGATGATTACATACTTATCAGCTTTGAAGTTACTGTAGCAATGCTGCAACAAGCAGTTTCTAATTTATTCCATATGATTTTCATGTGCTTTCTGTACACATTGATTCATGAATTACCCGGTAGAGGAAGACTTTTTTTTTTTAAGAAGGAACTAAAGTGCAAAGGAGTTAATTAACTTGTTGAAGGTTCTACTCTAACCTTAAGGTGGTTGAAAATAATAATGCACAGTAAAACCATCACTTGCAAATATAGCTGTTCACAGTCAGATTGGGCTGCAGCTTATGACTGGCCAGTTCATTGTTAATGTCCCTCCCTCTGAGGTTGCTCTTGGTTCCTTCCGGTCAGGTGCTAAGATGCCACCCTGGGCTGTGAGAATGCACAACGATGAGACAAGAGATTGATAATTAACCAGCTGAGTGCAAAGAGGAAGTGTCATGGGGAGAGGAACTGCAAGTTCTTTTCTGAAAATGAGAATGATACAGGTAGCATAACCCATATGCAAAATACATGGGACAGGAGGCAGTTCTGAATCTATCTATCTGTCTGTCTGTCTATCTATCTATCTATCTATCTATCTATCTATCTATCTATCTATCTATCTATCTATCTATGTATCTATCAATCTATCTATCAATCTATCTGGGTCTCTCTCTCATATACATCTTATATATATAGGCTGAAGATAATTTTATATAATACTTTACTAATCACTTGCATGAAACAAAGTCTTGTGGTATGGAAATTCCTACCTAGCACGTTGGTGCTCAAAAAGTTTCATATTTGAAATTTCTCAAATATAAAGATGCTCAATGAATAATTCACATTAAATGTGAATATTAGAAAAATAGGACAGTTTAAAGTTAGTTTATACATTGAACATGCTCCATTACCACAAAATAGTATCATTATGACTATTTTTCTTGCTAGCAATATCTAATATTTATTGAGCAGAAGCTACGTGCCAGGCACTCTTCCACAAACTATAATGAATTTTTATTTAATATTTGGAATAAACCCATGGTTTAGGTAGTGGCATTACCATCATTTTTGGAGATGTGGACATTGAGTCAAAGTTAATTAAGTTGCCTAAGGCCATGGCCCCTAAATTATACAGACAGGACTGCAATTCAATTCTAACTCAGAATCCTGCTCTTCCAGCAAATCTAATTGTGATTATTTTGCATAGTTTCAAAAGCCTTCATTATTCAGGTCATCCTTGGTTTGTTAACATCTACTTTTAAATTTTTAACTGCCTATAATCTAAAAAAAAAAATCTGAAAGGTAGACTGAGCATCAAAGACTATGATGTGATCATTACCTCCTTTGTTGAAAATATTATGCTTTTATTAATGCATCCTGACATTTTATTGGCTTTTTGAAAAACAGGGTCTCACTGATGGCTCATCTAAATCTGAAGTCTTTCAAATGCCCTAAACCCCTTTTCCTTGAACTATTGTTAAACATAACCTTTGCCACTCCACACTCATAAAAATGAATTTGGAAAGTAGTCTTAAAAATGTTGTCTTGATGGAGCAGAATGTGGAAACTCTTTTAAGAAATCAATAAAATACTCTTTTGCTGGGGGTTCTAAGCAAGATTTCCAAATGCTAATTATTATTGTTAAATGGTGACTCATCTGAAAGACTTTCCTTTTCAAGTTGCATTGCATCATATGGGAACTGTTTTAAATAGACCACCCTGGACACAAACATTTTCATCTTAAAGCATCCAGCCACCACTTCTGTGGAGTAGGAGATTAACTGTCCTCTGCACTGGGTGGAGGGGAGGATTTCACAGGGCTTCAGGGAGGGCTTGAGCTTCTGGTTCCTCTGTCTTCATTTCCGAGGGATGAGATTCTATCTCTTCATAAAAGTAAAAATTTAACAGCACGGAGAGTGACCAAGCAACCCAACCAGTTTCCCACTGAATCAAACAGACTGTTCAGAAAGAAAGAAGAGAGGATTCTTTAAAGTGGAACTTTAAAAAGAAGGGCAGATGAGATACGAATTGGAACTAAAATCTCTTTAAGTGCAACATTTTAACAAGTCGGGAGCACAGATGGCAAGAATTTCCAACAGCACTGAAGGAGAGGGAAGGCAGTGGTGATCCAGGGAGATGGCAGAATATTCACAAGGGGGAGCGCCAGGAGGGCCTGGGCTCCCAGAAAATGAGTGAGACGCACAGGAATTCTCCTTAACTGGTTAATTTGCAGACAAAGAACAATATAAATTTCACTGTTTGAAGGAGGAGGAACACTCCCCTTGGAAAAAACAAAGCAAAACAAAGCAGATCTTCATTGCTCCGTGCATATTTTCCTTCTCGGCAGTGATGAAAGTGTTTGCACTAATTTTCCAGGGAGACCAGAAAATATGTATGGTGTGTTTTGTCTCCAGTGGCATCCTGGGTCACTGAGCACCGTCATTCAATGCGATTTGTTGATGGATAGATGGAAGAATCGAACCTTTCAGCATTAGGGAAAAAAGTAGCCAGAATTCAGTGTTCATAGGAATCCCCAGAAAAAATAATGTGGAACATTCAATCTTAAAAGTTACAGAAAATGCCACACTATAGGTTAAAGCCCAAATGCTGACTTGGAAGGAATAGGCCAGTTTGATTTTGCCTCTTCCAAAAGATATGTCTAGGGATATGAGTGCAGTGACAAAACCAGTGTCCCACGAGGTGTATGAATGGACCAAACCCAGCCTCCACACAATTGTGTGCAGAAAGAAAGGCCCAGACAGCGCCCCAGGGTGCCCAGAGCTGGTGGGCTGAGGGGGTGGAGGGGGCAGGGCAGTGAAGAGGATTCTCTCCTCTCACTGGGGAAAATTCTCCAGCCAGTTCCCAGCTGAGCGCAGAAAGGGACCACATCCTTAAGCCCCAGCAAGTTCCCAAGGGAACAGGAGACAGCTTGAGCTCTCCCCCATCAAAGCTCTCCATCCTGTGAATAACATGGCCTCTTCCTCAGGGAGGAGGAGACTCTGGGCTGGCCCTACATGGATGGCACCTGGAAGGGCCTGGCTGGCTTTCTTCTCTGTCTGCAGGTCCCAGGTGGAGTCTGGTCTGTATGAGGTAGAGCGAGAGATGCACTGCGACGCCCAGCTCTGTGTGAGATGTTCAGAGAAAAGGAAGTCAGGGTAGGTGTGTGAGGCATTCTGGGATCTGGAGTCAACCAGGAAGAAGACCGGGAGGGTGTGAGTCCCAACCATGGCTCAGGCCTGCACACTAAGGACTTCACATTTCACCTTTCCTTAATTCTCCCACTTGACATGTAAGAATCACTCAGGGACAGTGAGTGATTTATGGAAGGTAGGTGTCACATTTGTGTTTTTAAAAGGCTCTGGATTAGCCTGGCCCAGAAAAGCACCAGGCTGGGATCTTAGGAGGAAGTCAAGGATCCCAGGGAGGTAGCCTCATTTCCACACTGACACTGAGGACTGAACCCTTTAAATACCTTCAGCATGAAGGAATAGGTGAAAGGGGTCCCAGGAATCCCCTTAATAAAAATCTCCTGGGACTACCTTCTGTGCAGGGGACAGAAGTCCGAGTCCTGGGTGGTACTTGGGCAGGTCTGGCCATCACACACCTCATATGAGTGTCCCAGGATGGTGGTGTGATCTTGGGAACGTGACTCCTTGTCAAATCACACAGGAGGACTCAGCTGAGAGCTGTTGACCGCCAGTGCCCAGCAGGATTGAGGGAGGAGGCCCACACCATGTGGGAATCTGGATGTCACCTACTGCACACATTGTCCCACCAATATGACAGGATCTAAACCAGCAGGCCAACATGGAAGATATGGACCAAACCTAGAAAGCAGAGCTTGGTTTTTATTTAAGTTAATTTTGTTTTATTTTATTTATTTGATACTGGGTGTTGCTATGCAGTTTGGACTTGTAGTGATCCTCCTGTCTCAGCCTTCCTAATGCTGGGATCACAGGTGTGCACCACCATGACCAGTTCTGGAGCTGGAACTGCTTGCTGGGGTTTGGGGGCCAGCACAACATGCAGAACCAGGGATCGAACCCAGGTCCTTGCACTTGTCAGGCAGGCACTTATGCCACCAAGATATCTCCTCAGCCCGCAAAGCTGGTTTTTTTTTTTAAGTGCCCCTTAGTTGAGAGGTCCATGCTTTCTCACGTCACAATTTTCAAAATGGGATGCATTTTTCATCTGAGTTTCTAAGCTGTTATTAAGTTAATGATGGGTTTTATAATACATGGTCTTAGATTTGAGGGAATACTACATTAATGGACCAGCAAAGAGTCTGTGGAGGAAGATAAGTGTGCCTTTCTCTTCCTTGCTTCTGAACTGCTTTCAAGGTTCTTTACTTATTTGGTTCTAGTGTGAACTTGGAGAATCAAGCAAACAAATAAATGAGTAATGGTAAATAACTGTGTTTCGGGCCTCTTTGATTAATAAAACCACCTTAGTAAATGGCTTCAGATTTTTATCAAATGGCCCTAGACCCCTCCTGTGAGAGTCAAACTCCATTGTTGGAACAGAGTAACATTGTCTTGTAGACAGAATTTAAAATCCACAATAATTTTATATCAATTTGTTACATCACTATAGTCTATACATAATGTTTATAAAGTTAAAATAACATTCAAGGGCTTGTGCCTCCTCCTTTGCTTTTTTCATTTAAAAAATTATTTATTTATTTATTTGGTATAGGGATCTCACTAAGCAGCTCATACTCATGGTAACCCTCCTGTCTCAGCCTCCCCAGGGCTAGAATTACAGGTGTGTACCACCACACCGGATTTTGGTGGCCTGAACGGCACACTCAGAGTTCCAGGGCTGGCATGACATGTGGTTAGTGGGATCAGATCTGGGTCTTTGTGCTTGCCAGGCAGGCACTTAGGCTGCTGAGCTATCTCCCCAGTACCTCCATTCTTTATCACTCATCTCTTGTCTGCAGGTCCCAGGTCACCACTTTCAATTTTTAAGCAATTTGGGGACATTTACATGTCCACAATTAGTTTTTTTGTTTGTTTGCTTGCTTTTTTTTTTTTTTTTTTTTTTTTTTTTTTTTTTTTTTTTTTTTTTTTTTTTTTTTTTTTACATGGTCTTGTTATATAGTTCAGGTTGACCTTAAACTCACTAAATAACCCAGCATGGCCTCAAACTTGTGACCTCACTCTCTCAAGTGCTGGGATTACAGGCATGCAACTCTGCCCAGCCCACATGATCATGATTCTAAGTAATGTATGCACTGTGAGTTTTTTTGATTCACGCATTTCACCTACTGACTTTGTATTGTGATCACCAAACTCCCCCTTAGCCTTTGCCCTAACTAATTCTATTGCAAATTTTATGATTAAATAATAGGTAGCGTTTACATGACTGTATTTGTGTACTTATTCTTCTCAAATGATTGCTGTTGGGTGCTGGACTCATAATCTTCTCCTTAATTTTTTGTTCCATACTGTTGGAAAATTGCTTTACTTTTGCTTTTTCTTAGTTCTTTCTCATGATTTTGATAGTAACTTTGTATCATAATCCACAAGGAAAACACTCAGGCTTCCACACAAGGTTATCTGTCTGTTCCATCATTTCTTTTCTTTTTTTTTTTTTTTTTTTCTTTTTGAGACAGGGTCTCACTATGCAGTTCAGGCTGGCCTTAAGCTCACTTTGTAGCTCAGGCTGGTCTCGAACTCACAACAATCCTCCTGCCTCAGCCTCCCGAGTGCTGGGATTATAGGCATGCGCCACCATGCCCGGCTTGTTCCATCATTTCTTCAGAGTCTAATATCCAGGTCTTTGG
>PVKA01022359.1:0-37198 GCA_004027165.1 Ctenomys sociabilis
GGGCTCCCCCACAGTGAACTGCAGCCATCCTCAGTGACAGTGAGGCCCTGAGTTCTTCCTCCGATGAGAGCAGCAAAGTTCATCAAGAAACCCCAGCATGACGAGGTCCTCCAAGGGAACCAAGTACTCTTTTTTTTTTTTTTTTAATAAATTCATTTATTTATTACAGTGTCTCGCTACACATCACGGATTCTTTTTTTACGGGGGGGGGGGGGGGTCAGCTCAGCCGGCCCTGGGGGGGAGGGGCTGGCATGGCATGTGGTGCTGGGGATTGAACCGTGGTCCCTGAGAGGTGCTTTACACCGCTGAGCTATCTTGCCAGCCCGGAACCAAGTACTCTTTACAGGTTCTGATGGTACCCCACAGCCTCCCAGCAGCTTCTCCAGCTCTGCCTCTTATGCTGCCAGCAACAACCCTCAGTGTGTTCAGGGTCTCACTACTAGATCGGACTCACATTGATCCACCTGTTTACAGCCTCCCAAGAGCTGGGATTATAGGAGAGCGCCACCATACCCAGTCTCTCTCTCTCTTTTTTTTTTTTTTAACTGAAGCAGTTTTTTTCTTTTTGTAAAACCAGGGATTGAACTCAGGCCCTTGCACTTGCTAGGGAAGCGCTTATTCCACTGAGCCATCTTCCTGGCCCCCCCATGCCCAGTCTCAATTGCTGTCTCAGTGCGCCCTGGAGGTGGGGCCAGACCAGCAGGCCCGGAACTCCAGGCTCTTTTGCCTACTTGCAGGGGCTTTAATCTGCTGAGCTATTTGGCCAGCCCAAACCTGTGATATTTATCCTCTTGCCTCAGCCTCACAAGTGCTAGGATTACAGACATGTACCACCATGCCCAGCTCGGCTCCTGCTTATTTTTTATATTTATTTGTTTTATGATTATACAGTATTTATTGTATTGCATAATGTTGTGTTCAAATTATGAGATATATGTATGAAAAATTGGAAGAAAAAAGAAAATAAGAAATATATAAATATATAAGAAATAAAAAAAAAAAAAAGAAATTAAGAAGACAGCTGGGAAGATAGCTCAGTGGCCTAAGCACCTGCCTGGAAAACACAAGGACCTGGGATCCCAGGAGTGCCTTGCCAGCCCTGAAACTGGCCATGGTGGTACAGGCCTATAATCTCAGTACTGGGGAGGCTGAGACAGGAGGATCACCAGTCTGAACTGTATAGTGAGACCCTGTATCAAATATATATATTTTTTCAGAACTGAGGATTGAACTCAAGGCCATTGCACTTGCCAGACAAGCACTTATTCTACTGAGCCATCTTCCCGGCCCCTGAATAAAAATTTTAGAGAAATTAAAATGAGAAAAAGTCAAAAGAAGTGAAAAAAGGAGACAAAACAAATTAAGCATTATCTGCTCCTTTCTGTAGACCAGCAGAAATTCACAGTACTGTTGTTAAAACTATCCTGCTTACATACATAGATGTCTCTTTTCCCCACTCCCTTTCCTGTCCTTCTCAGTTTAGTAATCCCTTCCTTTTGAAGAGGTTCATTCCCTTTCCCCAACATCTATTGTACCCTTCAGATTTTATTTTGCCTTTCAGGCTCTCATACTAAGGAGACAATACAATGTTTGCACATGAGGGTCTGATTCATTTCACTTGAAAGTGTGGTCTGTAGCTGTACTCACAGATAAAAGCCTCAAATTTATCCTTTTTTATAGCTGAATAATACTCCACTGTGTAAAAGTACCACCTCTTTATCCATTCCTCAGTTGTTGAGCATTTGGGTTGCTTCCAAGCTTTAAATACATTTAAAAACAATATATATTTGGTATAGGGTCTTGCTAAGCAGCTCAGCTTTGTAGTGATCTCCCTGTTTTCAGCCTCCCCAACACGGGGATTCTAGGTGTGCACCACCATACCCGGTGCTGCCTCACCTGGGGGTCAGGACAAACACTGCAAGTGGTGCCAGGGATTGAACCTTGGTCCCTGTGCTTGCCTAAGCAGGCACTTAGGGGGCTGAACTATGTTGCTAGCGTGCTTCCAAGATTTAGCTATGACAAATTGCACTGCTATAAAAATGGTACATATATCACTGTGGTATGTTTTTAGTTCTGGAAAAATACCCAGGAGGAGAATAGCTGGCTGGCATTGGGACCTACAATCCTAGCTTTTTGAGGAATATCCACAGCCCACTGTTGCTCTGGTTTGATTGTGTCCCCCAAAGTTCTGCCAATGCAAAACTGGGCCTTTCCTCCAAAGCAAGTAAGAACACTGTGAGCCAAATGGGAGGCCAACAAAGATTCAGGTTACCCTGAACACACTTTACCGTGGAAGAGATTACATGAAGTTTTAATGCTATGAGTTTTGTGGTATCAGGGACAGAACTCAGAACCTTGCACTTACCAGGCAGGCGCTCACACCATTGAACTGTCTCGGCCTAGTGTTCTGATGCTGAGAGGCGGACATCTGTGGAACTCATAGGTAACACCAAAAGTCCACCTGCCACTCATCTCGAGCCGTCTCCCGTAGCAACTACGAGGAAGCGTGACTTGGAGCATGGCCCCGCCCATTTCTCCTCCCACTCACATAAGGATTGGCTCGCGGGCGGCGCGGTGCTGGAAGGGATTTGGCGTCTCGGCTCGGGTTGGCCTGTGCCGCCATTTTGGGTGTGTGAGTTTTCCGAGCGGTCGGTCAGCGGGCCTTCCTTGGGCTGGTTCCGCAGGCCACAGGCCCGGGGCCCGCCTTCGAGTGTCAGGTTGGAGCCAGGAAGCGCCCCTGCGGGGAGCGGCGGCGGGGGCAGGATGAGCGCGGAGGCGGCGGACCGGGAGGCAGCCACCTCCAGCCGGCCCTGCACCCCGCCGCAGACCTGCTGGTTCGAGTTCCTGCTGGAGGAGTCGCTGTTGGAGAAGCATCTGCGCAAGCCCTGCCCAGGTGAGCGCGCCAGCTGCGGCCCGTTGACGCGCCGCCGCCGCCGCCGCCGCCGCCGCCGCCGCTGCTGCTGCTCCCCGCGCCTCCCCATCCCCGGGCCTCTCGGCCACCGTAGCACCGACGTGCAGCGAGGCTTGCGGCGGGAGCCGAGCTTTCTCGGGTGCCCCTTCGTTGCCAGAGACGTCGCATTGTCGGGGGCGCCTGGGAGAATCCCAAAATAAAGCCCGTCAGAGCCCCGCTGCCCCTTCCATTGTTGGCGATTTTGCTTTTGTGCGAGGCTCGGGGTTGCTCGTGTTGGAAAGGCGGGTCGCATTCCGCTCCTTATGGTGCCCTAGGCTGTGTACTTTTGAAGGTGGGCTGGAGTCTGGCGTTAGCAATTATTTTAGGTTATTTTTTATGTGTTAGTTCAGGGTCTGCAGGGACTCACTACACAAATCGGACTCCTGTTTTCAGCCTCCCAAGCGCAGGGATTACAGGCCCTCACCACCATGCCTTGTCTTTTAGGTTATTTTGATAGGCTTTCCTATTCCAATGGCACTGGTATATCGTTGCAGAGTGGTCTCTGTATAGTGATAGTTGTGTTACTATATAGCAATGATAATTCGTAATTTTTCACGTAAAGGCTTTTCAGGGGAAAACAAGGGAAGAAATCCCTAGGCATTTCTGTTTTTTTCTTTTTTGCGGAACCAGGGATAGAACTCAGATCTACTGAGCTGTCTCCCCGGTGCCTCCCAGGGGAGGCGGTAATCCTGTTAATTACTGTTAAGTGGTAATCCCATTTTTTCCCCTGCAGTATCAGGGATTGAACCCTGGACCTTGCGCTTGCCTGGCAGGCTCTTGTGCCCCTGTGCTATCTCCTCATATTATCTGATAGTCCCATGAAGGAGTAAATTCCTTACTTTCACATTTTTGCTAAATTTAAATCCAAGCATGGTTTGTTCAGCCTAATAGACTGGCCTTAACTGAAGGGCCGTACTGTGGGCAGACTTATCACTTATTTTACCCCTTTTTGTTCAGTCCTTTTGACAGACATTGTTGAGTGCTTGCAGGGTGCTTAATTCTTCACGCCTGTTCCCTCGTCCAGTGCAGTCTTCAGAATAATGCTGTGAGGGGGCTGATACTCTGTTTTGCATTGGAGGAAACAGATGAAGCAGCTTGATGGAGATCTTCCCTCTAATTGGCACTAGTCGTTCGCTGACTGCCAGGCGGTATTGTGTTCTTCCCTGTGAAGTGTTTTCTTCTTCGGTGATCTTGTTCCTTTATCCTCATCCTCTCTTCCAGATCCACCCCTGTTGCTCCTAGCCCCCATGCTTATAGAACATAGTCTGTACTCACTGTGACTAGACAGCTGTTATGATTCCTTTTATGGCCAAATCAACAGTGAATCTTTTATCAACTTTATTTTATTTTTTTGTGGTACTGGGGATTGAACTCAGGACTCTGCTCTTGCCAGGCAAGCACTTATTCTACTGAGCTGTCTCCTTGGCCCCCCAACTTTAGAATTCAGACCTAAACATTTATTTTTCTCTTTTAAATCCTAGATCCTGCTCCAGTTCAGCTTATCGTTCAGTTTTTGGAACAGGCTTCCAAACCTTCAGTTAATGAACAAAACCAAGTTCAACCTCCTCCTGATAACAAGAGAAATCGTATTTTAAAACTTCTTGCTCTTAAAGTTGCTGCACATTTGAAGTGGGACTTAGACATACTAGAGAAAAGGTATAAAACAGGTTTGTTTTGGTGCTGGGTATGGAACCCAGGCCCTTTGTACTGAGCTTATATCCCAACCCCTATTTATTTATTGAGGTCATGTCTCACAAAGTATCAGAAACAGGATCTCACTAAATTGACCAGGCTGAGTTTTATGATGGGATTTTCCTGCCTTGGCCTCCTGCGATCATAGGCAGGTACCACCATGACTGATTTAGTATCTGTTTATTTTTGTATGTTTTATTGCAACTTAAAGTTAAATGATTACTTTTGAAATTAAGATTATTTTTCTGTGTATTCTTGATAAGATGTACAAAAAAAAAATTTTTTTGGTGGAAGTAGGGATTGAACTCAGGCCCTTCTAACTGAGCCATCTTCCCGGCCCGATATTTTTCAGAAGGTGTAAGAAAGCATTTAAAGCTGGCTGGGCCTCAGTCCTAGCACTTGGAGGCAGAGAGGATCCCCGTAGTCTCAAATTTCCCATCTTCCAGTCTCTATTATTACTCTTTTCAGGCTGAGGCTTGAACCCATGGCCTCATACTAGGCGAGTACTCCACCACTCAAACCCTGCCCCCTAAAAAAATTTTTATATTTTTCAACAAAGTTATGTTCATACTGTGTGTGAAACTATTTTGATTTTTTAATACTTAATGTCATTTTCCATCAGCAGTCATTTAGTTTGTTTCTAGTTTTCCGTTGTTATAAATCATGCTTTAAATACTTTTTGCCCCTGAATTTTATCTTTTTTTTTTTTTGAGGCAGCCTTGCTGTGTAGTTCAGACTGGTCTTGAATTCATGTAGTCTAGGTTGGCCTTGAACTCATAGTGATCCTCCTGCCTAAGGGCTGGGACTACGTGCCTGTCTTTCTTTTTTCTAGTACCAGCAATCAACCTCAGGACCTGCTTGCCAGGAAGGAGTTTATGCCACTGAGCTATCTCCCTGGCTCTTTCGATTCTGTCTTAAGTTTTAGAACTACTGTGTTGTGCAATGTAAACATATTTAAGGCACATGATGTATCTTAGACTGTGTTGCAAGAGAGTTTGTACTTTGACCACCCTCATTTCAAGACCCTTTTCATTGTACATTCATTCTCTAGCTATTAAATATTAGAGTTTTAGATTCTAATATTAGAGTTTAAAGAATATATTTTTAATCTGAGGGGGATCTTATACATTAATAGACCGAAGAGGTATATCTCCTGATAATGATAAGTACAAAGAACCTCAATTGCTAAATTGAGGTTGGTTTTCTTATGTTTTTTTTGGGGGAGGGTGTTGATGGCCTTTATTGAACCCAAGGTCTAGAGAATGCTAGGCAAGAGCTCTACCCCAGCTTTCTGGTTAGATATAAAGATTTTATTTTAATATTTTTATATTTAGGGCAGGGTCTATAGGGTCTCACTGCATAGATTGGACTTGTAGTGATCCTCCTATTCACAACCTTCCAAGTGCTGGGATTACAGGTGTGCCACAATACCCAGTCTCAATCATGTCTCAGGGTGACCCCAGAGTGGGGCTGGCACCGCTGTCCTGGGGTTCGAACTCCCAGTCCCTGGGTCCTACCTAAGCAGGCGCTTTAATCTGCTGATCTATTTGGCTGGCCCTAAAAATTTTAGATGTTAAACTACTACTATGATTATGTTATAAATTAATTTTTGAAATATCTGAAATATGTGTAATTTGGAAATTGGGAAACAAGATTGGTTGTCATTTGGTAATTATTGAAGGTCATTGATGGTGGTTTATTATATTTTTCTGCTTTTCATAATTTTAAAGTTCTTTTTTCATTATAATAAGTTTTAAGAAGTCTTTTGAAATTTGCTAGGTAGATCTAGAGATTTGATCCTTTAACAGTATAGTTATTTTCAGCGAAGATTTGCAGTTGTGGATATTACATTTCTTGTTCAGCCAATATATGAACATGTCCCTTTTGCTTCTTCCTTTAAAGCTTGTCTGTTCCAGTGTTGAATATGCTGCTAAATGAACTGCTGTGCATCAGTAAAGTTCCTCCTGGGACAAAGCATGTGGACATGGATCTGGCCACTTTGCCTCCCACCACGGCCATGGCCATCCTTCTCTACAACAGATGGTAAGTTTGTTTACTACCCAGAATGTGCTCGAATCTTGTGCTCATGGGTACTCTAGCGTTGAAGGGTCTCCTGCTCCTGGGATCTCTCAGGATCTTGGGCATTGGGAGTCTGACAGTGGAAAGAATTGGTGACCCTAGATGTGTTGTGTATTGTATATTAAATTTTCCTTCTTTCTTTTTTTTGTCTTCAGGGCAATTAGGACAATTGTTCAAAGTAGTTTTCCTGTCAAGCAGGCGAAACCTGGACCCCCTCAGTTAAGTGTGTAAGTTTGCTATTGTGACTCTTAATTGGTACTTTTTTCTAATTTTAAAATTAGAACTTTAAAAAATTTTGTGAGCTTTTGCTTGCTCATATTATAGAGGAAATAGAGCAGAAATAGGGGGCCGAAGACCTACATGAAAGTTTGTTTGGCCGGGCGTGGTGGCGCAGGCCTGTAATCCCAGCACTTGGGAGGCTGAGGCAGGAGGATTGTTGTGAGTTCGAGACCAGGCTGAGCTCCAAAGTGAGCTTAAGGCCAGCCTGAACTGCATAGTGAGACCCTGTCTCAAAAAGACAAAAAAAAAAAAAAAAAGACAAAAAAAAAAAAAAAAAAGAAAGTTTGTTTGCAGGCATGGTTGTGTACACCTGTAATCCCAGCAGTGTTAAGGTTGAGGTAGGAGGATTTCTGTGAGTTTGAGGCCAGCCTGAACTGGATAGTGAGACCCTGTTTTTTTTTTTGTATCTCAAATCGAACTCAGAACCTCACACTTATAAGCAGGCACTGTGCCACTGAGCTATATTCCTGGGCTAAGACCTTGTCTTAGAAAAACAAAAGAAAAAAAAAAAAAGAGAGGATAAGATTTGGAGGAATTTCAGGGCTTGGAGAGTCAGGTAGTACTCTTATCAAGAGTAGAGAGAGCAAAAAAAAGTAGAGAGCAAAAAAAAAACAAGAAAAGAATTAAAATTGCATTAAAAAATGAGTAGAGAGCTGAGCTAAAAAGGGGTGGGGAGGTGAGCATTTTAGGAATTGTTCCATTTATCTGAAAGTGTTAATGTCTTGTATGTGGGGAAATTATTTTAATATCTTCAAGTATTAGTTTAGACTACAAAGTTCTAAGTTTGATAGAGGTTTAAGTCTAGTTCTTGAATCCAAGTGGTAGCTGGACTTTGGAGCTAGCAATAGGTAGCAGCTGGAATCTGGAGCTAGAAAGCCATTTCTAATTTGATACGAGCTTTTGTTGTCAGTTTTACTCTTAAACTGAGAGTTTTTTGGGGTCGGGGAGATGGATGGCTCAGTAGAATAGCAAGCACAAGGGCCTGAGTTCAATCCCTGGTTCCACCAAAAAGATAAAAAAAATTGAGAGTTTTTTTATGCAAAGTGACAATACTGGTAGAGTATTGAGTACCATAATAGTATTTTTTCAAGTATGAAAAATTCTATTAATATTAAGCTTTTTCAGAAAGATCTTAAGAATCTTTTAGTCTTGAGAGTAACATGAGAATGATCTATCATTTCAGCATGAATCAGATACAACAGGAAAAAGAGCTAACAGAAAACATTTTGAAAGTGGTAAGCATTGGGATCAATGGTGGGTACTATTTCTGGAATGTACGGATAACATGCATTATATGTCTTCTAGTCATAGGTATGTGAGAATTGCCAGGGTCTAGATTCAGTGGCAGTTTTTTCTGTTAGCATAACAGTCACACTCTTAAGTTTTCAACCTTAATTGTAGAATACTTTATTATTATCAGTTCCATTGTGGAATATTTCATAATACTTTAATAGATAAGAAAAGTTGATCTTACAGATGAAGTCTTTATATTCTTCTGTGTTTCCTAAACCCTTTACATGCAACATGTGTAGCTTATGTTTTAAAGTGGTGTTGGGGGCCAAGCTCTCTGTAGGAAGTGCTCCTACCCTGAGCTGTAGGTACCTCCCACCCCATGGCAGTTGTTTACTTAATTGACCTACTTAATATAAAAGTAGGAATGAGGCTTTTTTGTGATTGAGGTGTGACCTCTCTAGTTGGTTCTGGAGATACCTTATAAAATGTAGGGGCTGGGGGAGAAGAGTGAAGAGGAGAAGCAGTCTTTGTACTATAGTATTTTGAATGTGGAAGCAAAAAGCCCTCGTTTTGTGGTTTTCTAGTGCCTAGGGAAGTGGCTGGCACAGGACACATGCATACATTTCTTTGATGTATCAAAGTGGAATAGTCCAAATCTTTAAATCAGTTTTCTTTATAAAGTTTTTTTTTTTTTTTTTGAAAAATAAATCAATTTGTTCTTTTTTTTTTTCAGTTCTGTATTGTATGTTTTTTAATTTCACAATGGGAACTTACTAGATTTTTAAAATTTAAGATTTCCTTTATTTCAGCAAATTTAGTTGTACTGTTACTGTGTTAATTTTTTTTGTGTGTATTAATTTTTGTAACTAGAGTAGTACACAAAGCAACCAAGTATCCTGTAAGGTTCTTGGGATCAGTTGCGGATTTTGTATTCATTGTCTTTATTGAATTTCTGTAGCTAAAAGAACAAGCTGCTGATTCTATTCTGGTATTAGAAGCAGCTCTGAAATTAAACAAAGACCTTTATGTCCACACAATGAGAACTCTGGATTTGTTGGCCTTGGAGCCAGGCGTGGTAAATGGAGAGGCCGAGAGCTCTGCTGCGGGGCTGAAAATCAGGACTGCGGAGCTGCACTGCCAGGTAGGTATCTGTCCACACACATAGGCATTGTGTGGAAACCGTATCTGAGATCATCCTAGTATTTTTAATTAGAATTTCTGCCTTTGTCTCTGGTTTTGACTAAAGATCTTGAGATTTTCTAAAAGAAGTAGGTGGAAAATTTCGTGTTTTCTATTGTCTCGGGAATAATTTTTTAGTTGTAGTGGGAGTGAGAGTTTAAATAGTGACAATAAGCAGGCTGTGGCATGGATCACTGCCAGCCTGGGCTACAGGGAGAAATCCTGTCTCAAAAACAAATGAACAATCGCTTCTCGGCCTTTTGGCTAAGGTCAAGTGTAAAAACAAACGAACACCCAGGAGAATAACTGATGTTTACACGTTGTATTAATACCTAATTAGACAAAATCCCCAAAGGAAACACACCTGAAACCCCTCCCCCCAAAAATTTGTATTGTGCTAGATTGAAAAATCTAGGCCCCTAGGAAAAATACATAGCTTTGTAAGGATATTTAGCCTTGTGTACTTTCTCTTAACTTTGGGTCTACTTCCTTGGACAATTTTATCTTATTTCATTTTTTTTGTGGCAGGCTTAGCCCACCCTGGGGGTAGGGCTGGCGTAGCGTGTGGTGAACCTCAGTCCCTGCGCTTGCCTAAGCAGGTGTTTTAAACGCTGAGCTATCTTTCTGGCCCTCGGACAGCTTTTAATTAATGCTTATTATGAGATATTATTTTGTACGATCATGTCTTTTTACTTGATAGATTATAAATGCTTAGGAGTTCTTTGGTGGGGGCAAGGATTGGTACAGGGTTGAACCTAGGACTTTTCCCATTCAGCTACATCACCAATCCTTTTTAAAATTTATTTTGAGGGGCTAGGGAGATAGATAGCTCAGTGGCATAAGTGCCTGGCTTGCAAGCACAAGGTCTTGAGTTTGATCCTTGGTACCACACACACATACATACACACACATAAATAAATAAAATTTATTTTGGGGACATGGTTTTACTAAGTAGCTGAGTTGCCCTGAGTGAATGTGAAGTTGCACTCTTCCTGCCTCAGCCTCCCAAAGTGCTGGGATTATAGTTGTGCACTATCATGTTTGGCTGGAAGTTTCTTCATATGTTCTACAGCTTACTTTGTAGTATACAACCTTGAGTGTACTACATTTTTGTTTGTCTTTTGCTGTACTGGATTTTTTTTGGCAGAACTGGGGATTGAACTCAGGCCCTTGCATTTGCCAAGGAAGCGCTTATTCCACTGAGCCATCTCTCTGGCCCTCTATACTGGATATTGAACTTTGGGGCTCTTTACCACTGAGCTACACATCTCCAGCTCTTTTATTTTTCAGTACCAGGGATCAAACTTAGGACCTTGTGCTTGCCAGGCAAAGCACGTATGCTACTGAGCTATCTCCCTGATCCCTTTATTTTATTTTTTGAGACAGAGTCTTACTAAATTTTTGAAATAGGACTTGTGCTTCAGTTACCCTCAGTGCTAGTATTATAGGCATGCACCACTCACTGTGCCTGGCTGGAAGTTTTTAAGTATTCATTGATTACCTGAAGTGGGCCGTTATATTAGTCCCATCTATTTATGTATTTGTCTATTTATTTATATTTATTTAAATGTATTTGGTATAGGGTCTCATTATGCAAGTCGGACTCATGATCTTCCTGTTTTCAGCCTTCCCAGCTCTGGGATTATTATCACATTTTTGTTTTGCAATCTGTTGACCCCCCTCTCCTCCAAGGCGATTTTTAATCTAGGGCATCACACATGGTAGGCACAGGGTATTGCTGAGTTGCCCAGACTGACCTTAAATGTGGGATCTTCTTGCCGCAGCCTCCTGAGGAGCTGGGCTGACAGGTATGGCTGCCATAGTAGGCTCTGTCAGCTACCTTTTCACTGTAGAAGTAAGCCAATTTTAGTGGGAGTCAGTTACTGTAGTAAAACTTAAAATAACTGTGACTTTTTGCACATTGTGTTAGTTACTTTTTTGTTACTGAGACAAAAAAAAAGCACCCCAGGTGCTTATCAGTTAAAAGAAGGAAAGGTTTGAGTTCCTAGTTTGTAGAGGTTTCAGTCTATCCTTGGCTGCCACCAGGGTAGGGTGGCATGGCACAGGAGAAGCTGTCATCGCAGGGCAGGTAGAAAGCAGCAAACCTTCCATCCTTTTCATTCCACCCAGGCTGCGTGCCTGTCTAGTGCCACCCACACCCAGGTGGGTCTTCCCTCCTCAGTAGTTCCTTTGTCCACGCCGAGAACTGCTGAACAAGTCTGTGGGTTAGTCCAGTGTAACATACCTGGGATCCAGTGTGTGTCATGGTGTGGCCATTCCCAAGAGCTCCAGCTAGGAGTGTGTGAGACTTTGGGGAGTGTCCAGATATGAAGCAGAGCACTGACTTTACCTGTGTGCTAGAGAAAGTACGTGTGTGTGTGTGTGTGTGTGTGTGTGTGTGTGTGTGTGTTAATTAGCCCTTATTAACACGTGTACCCTATGTGTATTATTGAGCACCTCTGTGTGTATAGTAATGGTGTGTGTGTCTATTAATATGTTCCCTGAGCATTTCTTCATTCTGGATCCAAAAATAGAAGTAATTTTGAGTTCCGTCAGCCCTTAAGTACTTGAAAAGCATAAAATTGGCATTTTTTATCCTTGCAGGTGTGTTATGATTTGGGTGCAGTATATTTTCAACAAGGCTCCACAAATTCAGCTGCCTATGAAAATGCTAGAGAAAAATTTTTTAGAACCAAAGAACTAATGGCAGAGGTAAGTATAATTATGATAGGCACTTAGTATTTAGTTCCTTGAAGCATTTATACATCTTTTTTATTATTATTTTTATTGAACAAACAGCAATGAGACAGTTTCAAGACAAATTAACAGGACAGATTTGACAAATCAATACATTGCAAAATATTTTCGTAATATTTCGGTGTTGTACAAGGTGCATACATGATATTATACTTACAGGCCTTATTATAGCAGATGTCTCTAATCAGTGAATGAAGAGAGTGAAGCTGTATACCTATCTTATTTCTTTACAGATGATTTATATCACAGATTCAACAATCATTTATACATCTTTGAGTTTAATTTCTCTTAAGATAATAAATGTATGTTGGACTGGAGCTGTTGCTCAGGGGGCACAACCCCTTGAGTCAGTCCGAGAAATCCAAACCGCACAAACAGAACACATTCCAACCAAAATTGTACAGTATAGTAAAATGAGGTAGTTTAAGGGACTAGGTTTGAAAGATGTGTGCTGCCCCTTGGAAATAAAACAACCCTGCCCCTCATTTTACCTCTCTAGCATTTTTCTGTTTCTTTTCTTTATCTATGTGTACATGTGTGTGTTTGGAGACAGTGTCTTATATTGTAGTTCAGGCTGGCCTTGAACTACTGTGGTAGCCCAGTTGGTCTCTAACTCAAGGTGATGCTCCTGCCACAGCCTCCTGAGTGGTAGAATTACAGGCTTGTCCCGCTATGCTTGGCAGTAGTGTGTGTGTGTGTGTGTCTGAGATAGGTTCTTGCTATGTAGCCCAGGCTGGCCTTGAACTCCTGGAGACCCCCCTGCCTCAGGCTGACCCAGTGCTGGGATTACAGGTGTGAGCCACCATGCCTGTCAGCTTATAAACTTTAAACCAGGGGTTGGCAAATTATTTTTGTGGACCAGATAGTAAACACTTAGGCTTTGTGTGGCACATTCAGTTTCTTTTGTTGTTTGGTTGTTTACTACCCTGGAAATGGTTCTTCACTGAAGGAGAAGCAAACAGACCACTGGCTGCGTTTGGCCTGTGAACAGCAGCTTCCAGACCCTATGTGTATTTACTTTTTATTTGATACAGGGTCTCACTGTACAACTTGGAGTTGTAATGATCCTCCTGTCTCAGCCTCGCCAGCACTGGGTTTATAGGCATGCACCACCACATCTGGTTTCATTACAGGGGATCAAACCCAGTTCCTTGCGCTTGCCAGGCAGGCAAGCTATCTCCCTGCCTCCAGACTCTGTGTCTAAAATTATATTATTTTTTATAATTCCTTCAGCTTTGACATTTTCTTTGTCATTTTCTGGAATGGCTAGAATACACTAAGGGACTATTATGTATGTTACGTTAGCATGTAACTCTTACTTCACAGATTGGTCTGTCGTCTCTTCATTGTACCATAGACAAGAAACGGTTAGCAGGCTATTGCCAGGCATGCGATGTTCTCGTGCCTTCCTCTGAGAGCACCGCTCAGCAGCTGACTCCATACAGTCAAGTCCACGTTTGCTTGAGATCTGGCAGCTATCAGGTAGGATGTCTGAGGGGGATGCAGTGGTATAGCTGAAAAATTTTAGATCCCAGACAAAACTGAGGCCCAGTCCTGGTGCCCCCATTTACCAGTTGAGTGATTTGTGGTGAGTGACTCAGAATGACAGATTGGTTTTAAAAAGTATGGTAATAGTTGTCCCATTTCAGAAGTCATGTGATAATCAAGTGAAAAATTGCAGTTAATTATATAGATGTCTATGATATTGATATTTTTCTTTTTTAATCAGATTTTATTGGCACATTTTACATATATATAATGATCACATGTATCATAGAAAATTTGTAACTATACATTATATAGCTTGCTTCCCCCATCCCCTGATGTTCCCTTCAGCCCTTGATATCATCTTTATCTGAAGGAAAATAATTTGCTCATCTTAACTCAGTTCTGTAAGAAATTCTGTAGGCATGATGTTTAATTCCTAAAACTAATTAGATGGCTTTTTGTTTTATGGAGCCTAACATTTTGTGTCTGTTTGAAAGTATGGCCTTACAGGATAGCTTTATTTTATTTATTGGGTTGTTTTTTAGACAGGGTCTTGCTCTCAGTCTAGGCTAGCTTTGCACTCACTGTTGCTCAGGCTGGCCTTGATCTCATGTCGATCCTTCAGCCTCAGCCTCGTGAGTGCTGGGATCACAGGCGTGCATCACCATGTCCTACTTCTTCCAGCAAAGCTCTGTTTACCTGCAAGTATTGGGGCAGGAGCAAGTGAATGCCTAGTGGCAGGCTCATTGGGTGGGTTGTTCTGTTCAGAGCCCACGGTGGCGGAGTCTGGTCGTCGTTATTCCTGGGTATAGTGAATGTCCCAGGGTTAGTGTGTTAAGACATTTGTCCCCTTGGATGCTTCTGTTTAGCTTTAGAAAGAAAATGTTTGGGGATTAGGTTTCCTGTTACTTTTCAAATCTTTATTGGAAAGTTTTCATTCACGAACAGGACCTTTGTGTTATGTACTTCAAAACGAGAACCTTGAACTGACAAAGCTGTAACTTTCAGTTTTCTATCTCTAATCAGATTTTTATCTCAACTCTAATTCATTCATTTAGAATTTGTTTTATTTTCATCTAGAATTTATTTTTGCAAAACATAGATGAAGAGCTGGGATAGCATTCCTGCTTGCATAGCTCTCTGTCTCTCTTTTTGTATATTGCTTTGTCATAGAGAAGAGGATTAAAGTTTTTAAAGATAAGTTATAAATATAGGTAAACTGAAGTCCAGTGATCTGTTACATCTCCCTGTTACAGCAGGGTGAGAGTCCCTTGTGAAAAGATGCAGGGTCTTTTTTTTTTTTTTTTTTTGTGGAACTGGGGATTGAACTCAGGCTCTTAGGCTCTTTTGCTTGCCAGGGAAGCACTTATTACACTGAGCCATCTCCCTGACCTTAAGATGCAGGCTCTTAAGCTCATTGGGGTGGTCAGACCTTAGAAGTAATGCCCCTAGGCAGGCATGTGTTAACGTGAAGTTAGTAGCATTGTATGATAAAGAATAAAATTACAGGGCTGCAGAGATAGCTTAGTGGTCTAAACAGCTGCCTAGACAGGCAGGTGCAAAGACCTGGGTTTACTCCCTAGTACTTTGTCTTTTTTTTTTTGTCTTTTTGAGACAGGGTCTCACTATGCAGTTCAGGCTGGCCTTAAGCTCACTTTGTAGTTTAGGCTGGTCTCAAACTCACAACAATCAACAATCCTCCTGCCTCAGCCTCCCTAGTGCTGGGATTACAGGCATGTGCCACCACGCCCGGCTACTTTGTCTTTTAAATAGGGTCTCCCTATGCAGTTCAGTCTGGCCTTGAGCTCATTTTGTACCCAAGCTGATCTTGAGCTCTCAGAGATCCTCCCGAGTGCTGGGAGAGGCATGTGCCACCACACCTGTTCAGCTCTGAAATTTAGTACTTCAGTCTCCTGTGCTGGAGCATTTCACAAATTGTATTTAGCCTTTTGTAGTGGTATCTTGGTTTACAAACTTTTAATCCTCCTGTCTCTGTTGGGTGCTGGGATTACAGGCATGTACCACTATAGCCTGCCCAAAGTTAGTACTTTGATTTTCTTTGTGGTGCTTTGGATTGAACTCAGAGCCTCAAGAATGCCAGACAAAATTTGTCCATTGAGTTGCATCTCTAACCCGTTATCTGGGAATTTGTGGTCACTGCTGACGTTCTTTGTTTCCAGAATCCCTTAACTTTGCTCTCACATTATCACCCCTTGTTTCTTCCCCTTTCTGTTGCCTGAGAAAGAGCTAAGACAAAAACCTGTATGTGCTAATTTAAGTATTTTGTAACTCACCAAATAATTATATTTAAAAATAATATTTTAAACCATTTAAGTTTATTAGAATTGCCAGGCATGGTGTGGTATATGCCTGAAATCCTAGCTCTTGGGAAGTTGAGGCTGGAGGATCACTGCAAATTTGAGGCCAGCCTGGGCCCTTTTGATAATTCCTCCCTCACTTAGTTCATGATCTTCAATTTTTTTTAAGAAAGGAAGGGTTATTTTTATTCTTTACCTAGTACCCTATCTTCAGGATTGAACCCAGAGCTTTCCCATATGGATAGGTCCCCAGCCTTTGTTTATAATTTATTATCTGATAGGTTCTCCCTAAATTGCCCAACATGGACTCAAACTTGTAATTCTCCTGACTCAGCTTCCCAAATGCTAGGATTAATAGGCATGTACCTTAATTGTCTGCCTTGTTAGGCTAATTTTAGAAATAAATGTTTTTCCCATAAGAAAATTTTCTTCCACTTACATTTTTCGTTATAGAAAGGCTTTTTAAAAGTAAAGAAACAGCCATGGTTTTTAAATGGATGAATTTTATGTGTATGTATTTTAGGAAGTAATACAGATTTTCATTGAAGATAATTTCACCTTCAGTTTACCTGTCCAGTTCCGGCAATCAGTACTAAGAGAACTCTTTCAGAAAGCTCAGCAGGGGTAAGTTAGTTGAAAAATTACTTTTTGATATTTGAATAAAAAAGTAAGTGTTGGCTGGTGTTGTGGTGCATTCCTGTAATCCCATGCTCCAGAGGCTGAGGCAGGAGGATTGCTGTGAATTTGAGGCCAGCCTGGACAATATAGTACATTCAAGGCTAGGCTGAACTACAAAGTGAAACCAAAAGAAAAAAAACAATTAAAAAAAATGCAAGTGCTTTCTCATTTCTCACAAACACATTTCCACTTTGAATTTTGTCGTACATCTGTATGACAAAAATCCCAGCTCTCTGGGTGGCTGAAACAGGAGGATCCCAGGTTGGAGCTCAACCTGGGTAACCTAGCAACTTTATGACACCAGAGCTTAAAAAAACAAATAAAAGAAAACTGGCTGAGTATGTAGCTCCATACAGAGCTCCTGGGTTCAATCCATAGTCTGGGAAAATAAGGAAAAAAGGGGGTAGCAAGAAAGTGAGTAATCAGTGGTGAGCTAATATTACTGTGGGTTTTTAGTCTCCTCCTCCTCCTCTTCCTCTTCCTCTTATCCTCCTCCTTCCTTTTCTTCTTCCCTCTTCCTTTTTCTCTCCTCCTCCTCCTCCTTCTTTCAGGGGAGGGGGAAAAGCACTACTAGGAATCAAACTCAGGACCTTGTACTTGCCAGATCAATGAGCTGTAACCCCAGCCCCTTCCCCTCTCTTTTTTAATGGTAGCCAAGTCTTATTAAAGATGGGAAAAGAAGTAGGCTCTGCAGAGTGAGTTTGGGCCAAGAAAAAGGAAAAGAAGTACATGTTACAGGGAGAGAGCTGGTCATCATGCTAGAGGGAAGTGAGTGGCCTCTTCTGTTGATGTGAGAGAAATGAACATGTCCACAGAAGACATTGTAAATTGTTTTTTCCAGTCTATTTTAAAAGTGCAACCAGGCGTGGTGGCGCACTCCTGTCATCTAAGCATATAACACTTGAGAGGCTGCAGCTGGAGGATTGTTATAAGTGTGAGACCATCTTGGGCTACAAAGTGAGCTCAAGGCCAACCTGAGTTGCATAGTGAGACCCTGTCTCAAAAAAGCACCCTCCAAAAACAAAAAACCTTAAAAGTACTTTGGGTGAGTGTAGCCACCATTGCTGGGTCAATCCAGTGACTCAGGAGGCTGAGGCCAGCAGATAACAAGCGTGAGGTCAGCCTGGGCACCTTAGCAAGACTCGTTTCACATTAAAATAGGGCTGGAGATGTAGCTCAGTGGTAGAGCATTTGCCTGGCATTCATGAGTCCCTAAACCCCCCACCCTAACACAAATGTTGGGCTGGGTAATTGTGCATAGAATTCCATTGTGTGGCATACTCTTAACTGAATTGTCTCTTAGTAAATTTTATTTTTATTTATTATTAGGTCAGATTTTATTGGTACTTTTTTAGATACACATAAAATGATCACATTTATCTCTTGATAAATGTAAAACATCTCTTTTTTAACCCCTGATTTGGAAGTGTACTTTACTAGTGTGCTTGAACATCCTAAAATTTTACTTTTCAGGACTAAATGATTCATCCTTGTGAATTTAGTTGTAAAATATGTACCTCTTATGATAAAAACACTCATGAAACTGTTCTGTCTTCTACAGAAATGAAGCTCTAGATGAAATCTGTTTTAAAGTCTGTGCCTGTAACACAGTTCGTGACATCCTGGAAGGTAGAACCATTAGTGTTCAATTTAACCAGTTATTATTTCTTAGACCTAACAAAGAAAAAATTGACTTTCTCCTTGAGGTAAGACGTTGCTCCCCTTTGCTGCACACTTCTGCAGCTGGGCCCTTTTGCTTCTCTCCCCTGCAGCTTGTTTTGTTTTTCTCCTCTGTGTGTCTCATGCCTCCATTAGTGGCTTCTTGCTCCTTCACTTCTTTTCTGTCGTTCATGTCATGCTTAGAGAACGTCTGTGCTTGGCTCGTTCACCTTCCCGTGCCATTTTTTATTCTCACCCCAAGTTTTGGTTCCTTTGTCCCCTGTTCTCCAGAAGCTCTCAGATCCTCTCCCTACCCTATCCTGTGAGCAGCAGTCTATTTCTACTGTGTCTCTTGGCCTCTGGAACACTTGCAGTGTAATGGCATTGAGAGAGGCCCATGAAGCACAGATGATACCATGGAGTGCCGATAGCGTTGCAGCATCCTTTGAGTCCTTCTCAGTCTCCATACCAAACCCTTCTTTTTTGAGATAGGGTCTTGCTCTATAGTTCAGGCAGGTCTTGAGCTCACCGTGTAGCTGAGGCTGCTCTTGCAAGGATCTTCTTCCTCAGCCTCCTGAGTGTTGGGATTCCAGATGTGCCCCACCATGCCCTGGTGCCACCATGCTTCTTTAGGGGGGAAAGATTGCTCTGTCTTGTGCTAACCCTTTCCTTATTTACCTTTCTAAGCTCCCTGAAAACATTGTGAATTTTACACAAAATCATATGACATGTATTCATTTTTCACTAAGCCATATTGTATTTGTTAGGCTTATTGAAGTTTTAACATTTTTCATTGCTATAAAGTGTTAGAGCCTAAGGGATTATGTACAATTTGTATTTGTAATGAGGAGCTTTTGTTGCTTATAGTTTAGGGCTCTTTTAGGCAAATAAATATTAGGAACATTTATGTAGTCATTTCATGTTGCATATCTAGGGAAAGTTTATGTGTAACATAATATCAAAGTGGTTTGTACAAGCAGCATAAATAGGTGTTTACATGTCATTATCCTTCACAGCACTTGATAGTCTCTGATCTAGCTGTGTGATGATTAATGGTATATATCTTTTTTGTTAAAAACAATTTTTTGTAGTTCTTCATATATTCTTTTGTAAGTTTTAATTACAGTATTGTAGTTTGAATTGTCAGTTTGACTTAATTAGTTTCAGAAACTCTTTATTTTTATCTTTAATTTTTTAAAGTTTTATAGAGCAAAAAGAATTTCAAAGCAAGATAATAGAGTAACAATGGTTAATACATTGCATAGTGTTATATTTAAATTAGTTGCTCAGTACAAGATGCAGGCTTTTAATTATCAGACAATATTACCATAAAATCTTTTAAGTGAACTAAGAGAAATTAGTAGCAGAAGCATCTTAGCTATCTTATGTGTATACATATATTATGTATATGATAGATATTCTATATATGATATGTAAATATATTTTTGCTTTTGCTTTTTTTTTCCCATCCCAGTTTCTCTTTCCTTTTGAACAATTTCTTCCTGTTTTTACAATGTCAGTTATGCATTTTGGATTTTTTTTTACTCTTCCAGAAGCTCTTAATTTTAATATATTCAAACTTTACAGTCTTTTCCTTTGTGGCGGTAGTTTTTGGGTGTTGTTTAAGAAAGCTTTATCCTGAGGTCATGAAGGTAGTCTTTAAAGCTTTATAGCATATACTTTCTTTCATATTTAAGAGTTGTTTAAGTTTTTTGTTTTTGAGACAAGGTCCTGATTCATACTTCAGATTGGTCTTGAGCTCACTATGTAGTGCAGGCTGGCCTCAAACTTATGGCAGTTCTTTTGCATCAGCCTCCCAAGTGCTAGGATTACAGGTGTGCACCACCACATCTGGCTATATTTAGGTGTTTTAGTTGAAAAAATGGATCTGACATAATTTTTCTTTTTCATGGGATTACCCATTTGAATAGCACAATTTATTGATTTTTTTTTCTTTTACCAATTTCTAGGACCATCTTTGTTCCAAACCAAATGTGAGCTTGTTGCTGAGCCTGTGTGTGTGTATGTATGTGTGTGTGTGTGTGTACATAGAGACTGAATGCATGGCTGTTCCATATGCTGTAGCATAAACTTTATCCCTGAACCATGTGCTCAGCCCTTCTGAACTTTTATTTTTTGTGGTCCTGGGGAATTGAGCTAGGGCCTTTGCCTGAGTTACATCCCTAACTCATTTTAATTGTTTATTTAGAGATGAGGTCTTGCAGAGTTGTAAAATGATTCTCTTGCCTCAGTGTCCCAGAATGCTGGGACTGCAAGAATGTGCCACCATACCTGGCTCCTCCTTGTTTTTTAAGGTTGTTACGGTAATTGTGTTTATTTTCATGTGTAACATTAGACCCTGATTGTCAAATTCCATAAGTAAATCTGCTGAATTTTTGTTTGGCATTATGTGTTAAAACCAGTTTGGATAGAATTTATCTTTTGAATATTGAGTATTCTAAGTAATGAACTGGTGTAGCTCTTTTTTAAAAAAAATTATTTGATACAAGGTCTTACTATGAAGCTCAGACTTACAGTGATCCTCCTCTCTTAACCTACTCATTGCTGGGATTATGGACATGCACCACTATGCCCAGTTTTGGGGCTAGCATTGCTCTGGGGCAAGCAGGATGTGTGGTATTGGTGATCAAACTCGGGTCCTTGCACTTGCTAGGCAGGCACTTAGACTGCTGAGTTATCTCCCCAGCCCTTACATTTTTTAAGATAAGTTTGTTGATATAATTTAGATATATGTATAGTGATCATATTCATTATAGAGGGTTTGTACCTTTATATGATTTATAAATTTCCAATATGTTTAAAAATTTGGACCTGAAAAATAGCTTATGCATGACACAGAATTATAATTTTAACTTTAAGAATTTTGTGTATGTCTCTTACAATTTCTTTTTTCTTTGGTGGAACCGGGGATTGAACTCAGGCCCTTGAGCTTGCCAAGCAAGTGCCTATCCTACTGAACCATCTCCCCAGCTCCCTGTGTCTTATAAATCTTAACAGTAATTTTTAACCATTAATTTTTATTTCCTTGTCTTATTTTCATTAAGTTTTGCAGTTCTAGGGATTGAATTGAAGGGATCACTCGTTCTGCTTGTGTTGATGTACTGGGGATTGATCAGGCGTTGTGCATGCTAGACAAGGGCTTGTGAGCACTGTCATCCCCAGTTCTGTTTAAAAGTTTTTGAGAATGAAAAAAATTTTATTTAAGATTGTGCCTCCCTCAGTTCTGCTTCCTGGCTTCATGTGGAGCACTGTTCCAGCCTTCGGTACAGGCCTGAGTACCGAACTCAGTTCTTCTGGTTCTTGGTGTGCTCTGTGACCTCTGGGGTGGTGTTGCGGAGGTGGCAATAGTGAGCTTCCTGATCTCCATATTTCCTAAAAATAAGACCTGCTCTTATATTAATTTTTGCTCCAAAAGATAAAATGGTGCTTATTTTCATGTCTTACTTTTTCATGTATAGCATGTTCTTGTACAATAATCCACATTTATTCAGATATGGTCATGTCATCATAACTCTCCAAATCCTGAATGCCATCCTGGATTTCTTGTGATTATTTCCTATAGAAATCACGCCTGAACACAGTGGGCAGCTCATTGTGCCCTGAGGCGGGGCTGGCATGGCATGTGGTTCTGGGGATCAAACCCTGGTCCCTGTGCTTGCCTAAGCAGGTGCTTAGTCCACTGGGCTATCTCACTGGCTCCCTTACACCAAGTATTAACTGGACAGGAATGGAGCCAAAATGATGATTGGGAATGATGGTGCACACAAAAGCCATGAAGCACTGTGGGCACCAAAGTTCAGAAAGCTTTTCTGTACTTCACATGAGTATGTTAAGTGTACATCTGTTATGACAAATTTATTTAGTTATGAAAATTGATAAGGGATTCAGTTTTATCAGTGACTATGGAGCTATTCAGTTTTTCCTCTTTGTGTGTGTGTGTGTGTGTGTGTGTGTGTGTGTGTGTGTGTGTGGCTAGCTCAGTCCTGGCATGGCATGTGATACTGGGGATCGAGCTGTGGCCTCTGCTCTTTTGCCTAAGCTTGCCTGAGCAGGGGCTTTAGGCTGCTGAGCTATCTTGCTGGTCCTTTCTCTTTTCTTGAGTTGATTTTGGAGTTATTTTCTGAGGATTTGAGTACTTCATTAAAATTTTTAAGTTTTTTGGTATTAATGTTACTTTTTAAAATGTTTATAGCATTTGTAGATATCTACTACTAGTTCATATTTTTAATTTCTAAAAACTCAAGGTGAAATTCACCTATGATGCATTTACTTTCTGTTTGTTAACACTTCTTTGTTGGCTCCTTGACACATGTACAGCACATCTCTGTGTGTGAATGACCTGTTGACAATTTACATGTGGCTGCAGGCCTAATGAAGTTGATGTGGACAGTGGAGAGAAATTACAACAGCATAACATACTACAAGATGCCTAGATAGGACTTAAACTGGAGGTTAATAAGAAAATATTTGCAAGTAGTACTTACTAACTACATTCTTTCTTTTGTTCTTTTATTTTAGTTGAGGCTTTTCATGTAGTTCAGGCTGACCTGGAACTCAACTTCTTTTCTTTGTTTCAAAGAGAAACCTCTTACCAATCAACAGTAACTCTTCATTTTCTAGATTTCCCCAATCTCAGGCAGTTACTCATTGACTTTCTGTTTGTAATTCCTGTTCTGGATGTGTGTGGCTTTGGGTCCTTTGCTGCTTTTGACAACTATGAATATTGCAATTAGGCGTGTTCTGGTAAGTAATATGACAGGAGGACTCCTAATCTAATACATTTTAGAACAATAGGAAAATAATATTTGTAGATAACTACTATTCTTATAACTAGTTTTCATTCTGGTTTTCACTGTTGTTTATGTTTTGGTACTGGTGATTGAACCCAGGGCTTTTGTATCAAGTTTGTTTTGGTATTTTGAGATAAGGTCTCACTTAAACTGGTCATGAGTTTATGATCTTTCTGCCTGAAATTTTTCAAAAGGCTTGAGATTATAGGTATGTACCACCCTGGAAGTTTTTTCTTTTTTAATGTTAGTTATTTTCTTAAACTTTGTTTCTGTATTCATTAGCTGTTACTCATTATTCTTTTCATCTCATTATTCTGACAAGGAGCTACTGATTCCTAAAGTTTATTAGTTCCTTTGATAGGGCTGTGAACTTTAAAAATTCTGAGTGAACTAGATAGTATGCTGCACCATATAAATACCTATTCTTATTAAAATGGCACTGCCTGGCTTGGTGGCACTCCTGTAGTCCTAGCACTCATCTATAATCCCATCACTCCAGGCTGAGGCAGGAGGCATCAGAAGGCTGAGGCAGGAGGATCTACACAAGATCAAGGCCAGCTTGCATTGCACAGCAACACGCTGTCTTAAAATAAAAAAACTGTCATGTCCTATTCCCCATTTTAAATGGATTTTTCTTGGTTTTTCTGTTAAATTTATCTAACCAAATTTATAATTAATATATGGTGGAAATAGTATGTAAAGTTGTTTTTAAATCAAAAGTTTTAAATGTAATCTACATTTTTAAAAGTATGCACATCTAAATGAAAATTACTTAACTTCCTAGGTATGTTCAAGATCAATAAACTTAGAAAAAGCTTCAGAATCTTTGAGAGGAAACATGGCTGCATTTCTAAAGTAAGTACCTTTCCTCTTATAAACTTTGACCTTCTTTGAGAAAAGTATCTTGTATTAACTGGTTCTTTTATAAAGTAACTTTTATTATCTGGCTCTCTTATGTTTGTCTTGTGCATCTTAATACCTAGCCAGTAACTTATATTTGAAAAAAACAGTTCAGGTTAAGTTCAAATTTGTGTAGCCACATGTAACATTAGAATTATGTAGTTACTCTTGTATATTGTATCATTCGCATTAGAATTTGAAATAATGGCCTGGTGTGGTAGGGAATGATTGTAATCCCAGCACCCAGGAGACAGAGGCAGGAGGATCAGAGTACCTCTGAGGCCAGCCTCGGTTATGTAGGGTTGACCCTGTCTCTAAAAAAACAAAAACAGCCAGCATCCAAAAAAAAAAAGGCTTTGAGATAATGATCAAAGTAAATTTAATTTTATTTATTTTTCTTTGAGGTAGGGTCTTACCATGTACTCTAGGCTGACCTTGAACTCACTATTAGCCCAGGCTAGCCTTGAACTTATAGTAGATCCTCCTGCCTCAGCCTCTCTTGGGCTGGAATTACAGGCATGAGCCAGTGTGCCCTGCCAAAGGAAATTTCAAGATCTATTTCAAAATATTGTTACACAATTTATGAAATGGTGGCGCTTAAAAATTGGTTATTATTATTGTTCTTCCCAAACTAAATTGTGCACATTTTGGTCTTATGTTTGTTACTGGTAGGAATGTGTGTCTGGGCTTGGAAGATCTGCAGTACGTTTTCATGATTTCTTCACACGAGGTTTTCATTACCTTGTTGAAAGATGAAGAGCGAAAGCAGCTTGTTGATCAGATGAGGAAGAGGTCACCCAGAATCAGCCTGTGCATTAACCCTGTCACTTCATTTTACGATATCCCAGGTCAGCTCTCTACGCTGCCTGCCACACTCTTGGCCCATTTTGTCCACTGAAATGAGCATGAAGGTTTTCCTCTTTCTTGTTGCAGTTTATTCTTGTGTCAGTAATTAATAGCCATGTTTGTGTCTGCTATAATCGATTCCTGTAGGAGCAGTTAGGTGCCAGGACTGCGCTGAACTTATGGCTAATGAAGATTTAGGTGTAATTACATAAAAGACTTTGGCTAGGAAATAGATGGAGGTAAACATACTGCTAATGTGTTCTTGGAAGTCAAAATTGGAAGTGGGAGAGAGAAGGGGGTGCTGGGGCCCGGGGAAGCACATGTTGCTGTCCCAGGTGGGTTAAACAGTTTTCTTTGGCAGCGTCCCGTTTTTACATGATGGCTTGTAGTGCGGGGGATTGCACCCAGGGCCTCATAGACCTAGGGAGGCCCTCTGCTATAGGTGGTACTGGCAGCCCTTCCATTTTTGTTATCGATTTGCTAATTTCCTCTGATATTTGCCCATATTCATTAGTGTAACCAGAAATACTGTGCTGCTTATCAGCAAGAAACACTTCAGGGCTGTGTGGATGAGGCATAGATTTCCATTGGTTTAACCAAAGCAGAATTGTATTTGTGCTGACTTCGCCAGATGTAAATTCGTTGAATGGAGAGTTGTAAAGGACAGAATAATATTAATGCACGCAAAATGCCAAAAGTGAATTTTCTTTTTGGAGGAACCAGGGATTGAACTCAGGTTGCACTTGCCAGGGCCGCGCTTATTCTACTGAGCCATTTCCCTGGCCCCCAAAAAGTGACTTAATTGAAAACTCTGTAGTAGCTGAGATGTAATTAGGGGTCTTAATGATCATTTCTGGTTCTCTGGGGAGGGAATGCCTTCTTCTCAAAAAAACCACAGCTTTGCTTTTATTTTTTTCACATCTTTAATATTGACTAATCAAAGTTTTCTTTATTTTTAGTACTGAATAATGAACTCAGGGACTTTGCACTGAGCTGCATTCTAAGCCTTTCTTTTAAATTTCACAAGGTCTTGTTAATTACTGAGCTGCTGAAGCCGGTCTTGAACTTTCTATCCTTTCGTGCCTCAGCTTCCTAGAGTACTTAGGACTGTAGATGCACTGACAAGCCCTGCTTAAAATTTATATTTTATATATGAGGCACTACTGCTTATTGTTCAGAAAGCTTTTGCACATGAATTGTTTTCATATATCCCACATATTCTTTCTATGATCCAGTTATTGACTTAATCCTTTTATGCATAGTGTTCCGTTTTTGGAATGGCACATAACAATGGAACACTAAGTTTTTCTTTTTAAATTTCTTTTAAGAGACAGGGTTTTACTGTGCAGTTCAGGCTGACCTTGAACTCACTTTGTAGCCCAGGCCTCAAACTTGCAATAATCTTCCCGCGTCAGCCTCCTGAGTACTGGGATTATACGTGTATGTGCACCACCAGGCCTAGTGCCTTTTTAAAAGTTCTTTTTCTTGAATTTTTCTAGGTAACATGAATTTCATGAAGAAACTAAAAAAATTTTCACCTTTGGCATAAATGCACTCATTTACTACATGCGGTTGTAAGTTGTGGACATTTTCTACTTTTTAATATAATATAAATCCTCCTGTATGAGGATTTATATTATGTTAAACAAAATAGTTCTCAAGGGTGATTGCTGCTCCCAACTTACAATACCTAGAAGATGGACACAGTTTCAGCTGTCATTCTCAGATTTATAGGTTTGTATTTATCCTTGAATTTAATCATTATTGCAATAATCTCTGCTGGTTGTGGTGGTGCACATCATTCGAAGGCTCAGGCAGGAGAATCACTGTGAATTGAGGGTCATCCTGGACTACATAGTGAGATCTTGTCATCCCCTAATCCCCCAAATAATAAACTTTCTTCCATTCTTTCTTAGCTTCAGCAAGTGTCAACATTGGCCAGTTGGAACATCAGCTTATATTGTCGGTAGATCCCTGGAGGATTCGACAGATTTTAATTGAGTTACATGGCATGACTTCAGAGCGTCAGTTTTGGACAGTGTCTAATAAGGTAAGAAACCTTCTATTAAGTATAAATTACCTTTGTTTTCTACTATGATTTGAAAGGAGGTGGTGTCTCTTTTTTAGAATAAGGATTCCTGTTAATTAATTTTGAGATCTTCACTTGACCATAATCGTACTTCTCACACATGTTGAGAAAAAGTAGAAAATGTTCACGGGACTGCAGATAATGTGGCTCAGTGGTAAGCTCTTGCCTTGAGTGTACCAGGCCCTGCGTTTGATCATATCACCACAATAAATAAAAAGAAAGGAAAAAGTATCTAAGAAAAGATACCATTAAATGGATAGCATCTAAAAATGTGTGATGGCATTTGTGTGGATTTCTTTTTTTAATGTATTTAGGGTCTGTAGGGTCTCACTATGTAGATCGGACTCAGTGATCCTCCTGT
Source organism: Ctenomys sociabilis (assembly GCA_004027165.1). Classification (NCBI taxonomy): domain Eukaryota; kingdom Metazoa; phylum Chordata; class Mammalia; order Rodentia; family Ctenomyidae; genus Ctenomys; species Ctenomys sociabilis. The sequence goes on from PVKA01022359.1 coordinate 27,320, forward strand.
TTTCAGCCTCCCAAGCGCTGGGATTAGAGGTGTGCTCCACCATACCCACTGTCAATGTCTCAGCATAGCTGGGTGGTGTGGCTTGTGGTGCTGGGGATCAAACCCTGGTCTCTGCACTCTACCTAAACAGGCACTTTAGTCCACTGAGCTATCTGGCCGGCCCTCTGTGTGCATTTCTGACGTAGCTGTAGATGCATGTAAAGCATATTGTGTTCACAGTCTAACAGATATGGTGTATTATTTGGTGTGACCTCCCACCCTTCACCCCATCATGAGGTGTCACCCCAGGGTCACACAATGCTGGGCACACATTCTGCCATCCTCCTGGCCCTCATTTTTGCTTTCAATATTTCGTGAAGTCAAGAGCCCACCTTGGAACCAGTTTACTAAAAACTTCTTTATAGAACATTTTGGCTTTAACTTTTTATTTTTTTTAAGGCAGGGTCTCATATGTAGTGCAGGCTGGCCTTGAACTCATTTATGCACCCCAAGCTGGCCTTGAACTCATGGTGATCGTTCCACCTCCAGAGTACTGGGATTCCAGGTGTACTCCATCACACTGGCTTTTAAAAGCTTCCATGTAAAATAAATTTCTTCTTCTTTTTTTTTTTTTAGTGGAACCAGGGATTGAACTCAGGCCCTTGTGCTTGCTAGGGAAGTGCTTATTCCACTGAGCCATGTCTCCGGCCCCAAAATAAATTTCTTTCTTTTATTTTTTTGTACTGGGGAATAATTTTATTTCTTAGGTTATCTATTTAATTTGCTTTTGTTTTTGGCAGAACCGAGGATTGAACTCAGGCCCTTGCACTTGCCAGGGAAGCACTTATTCTACTGAGCCATCTCCCGGCTCCAAGTTATTTATTTAAAAGTATGAAAAATACAATTAAAAAGAGTTGTGAGTGTGTGTGTGTGTGTGTGTGTGTGTGAATTTGGCATTTTGATACAGGGTCTCACTTTGGAGTTCGTGCTGGCCTTGAGTTCACTGTGTAGACCAGCCCAGCCTCAAGCTCTTGGTGATCCTCTTGTCTCATCATCCCTCCTGTGTGCTACGATTGTAAACATGCACCATGATGCCCAGCCTGAAAATAACTTTATTAAAGTACCACCTCAATAGAATATAGCTTAGAAATAAAACCAAAATAAATCCCCACAGCATAAATTTAAAGGACCATGGCAGTACTTCTAATGCATTGTATAGTTCTCCCTCCCCTGCTGAAGGTGGAATGAAAAGGCAGCCAGGAATTCACTTACGCTTTACAGGATGTAAGTGTACAGTACAAGTGCAGTGGAGTGAAAAATCATAAGCATTTATCAGTCCTGATTAGTAGTGTTGCAATTTATTGGTGTTACTTTTTAAGGTGAAGAAGTACAGTAGCCCATGATAAGAGAGATGGGCAGTTCTGGGACCAGCTTCTTGCTTGAGTTTGAATTTCCTTTTCCTACCTACTGGCTGCACAGAATCAGTTTACTTTTGAGTGTCTCAGTTTCCTCATTTGTAAAATGGGGATGATAATACCTGCTTCCTAGTATTGTTGAGAGGCTCACATGAGTTAAAACGTAAATGAGTTTTTGTGGTTTTTCCTCTCACTATCCTTCAGAAAGTTCTAATTCATTAATTACTTACTTTTTTAATCTTTTATTTATGTATTTGGTACAGGGCCTCTCTCTGCAGCTCAGAATCATAGTAATCCTCCTGTCATAGCCTCCCCAGCACTGGTATTATGGGCGTGTTATCACCATGCCTGGATTCTTTTTTTTTTTTTTTTTTTTTTTTTTTTTTTTTTTTTTTTTTTTTTTTTTTTTTTTTTTTTTTTTTGTCTTTTTGAGACAGGGTCTCACTATGCTGTTCAGGCTGGCCTCGAGCTCACTTTGTAGCTCAGGCTGGTCTCGAACTCACAACAATCCTCCTGTCTCAGCCTCCTGAGTGCTGGGATTATAGGCATGCGCCACCACGCCCGGCCTTTTTTTTTTTTTTTTTTTTTTTTTGTCTTTTTGTATGCCTGGATTCTGTGGCTGGCACAGGGAGGATTGAACTCAGGTCCTTTGTGCTTACTAGACAGGTGCTTAGACCGCTGAACTATCTCCCCAGCCCCATTTTAATTATTATTGTTCATTTTAGTGAAAATGTTAATTTTGATTTTCGTTTTTTTAATGAAAATGTTAGTTTTGATTTGCGTTTCATTATATCTATCTTTTCCTCTTTCTTTGGAAAATGATCTGTGAGTGGATTTTGTGTGATTGAGGATTATGAAAAGTTCTCATGTAGTGTGTTGTTTATGCATTTTTGTTTCTTCTAGTGGGAAGTCCCTTCGGTATATAGTGGTGTCATCCTGGGAATTAAGGATAATTTAACAAGAGATTTGGTTTATATTCTCATGGCCAAAGGCTTACACTGCAGTGCTGTTAAGGTGAGTAAAAATGCGTCGATCACTTGTGACTGGGCTTTAAAAATCTAGGCAGAAAGAATCGAAATCTGCCTTTTTCTGATCTTTTAAGTGTCTTTTTTTGGTACTGGGAATCAAACTCAGGACCTCATGCTTACCAAGCAGGTGTTGCACTACTGAACTATATTCCCAGCCTTTTCCTGATCTTAAAATCATAATTACCAGCTTCAAAGGACAGGCCTAAGATGTCACTTAAAATGCTACTTTAGTTCTTTTCCCTTTGTCCTCCAAATGTTACCGAAATGGTCCTGAACATGTGGGTACCCCTTTTATTGTTTTAGAAGTCTGGACGTCAGATGAGGTTGCCTGTGCCTGTAGTTCCAGCTGTCCTGGAGACTGTCCAGGAGGAGTGCTTGGCCGCGAGCAGTGGGGGGGTACCTGTGGCACACGTGGTGCAGTGTGCTGCTTGTATCATCGAAAGCTCCCAGGAGCTCAGGGCCCACTTGGGTAATGTAGTGAAACCCATCTTTTTAAAACAAAAACAAATCTAGAGAATGTAAACAAATATTATTTGTATTCTTTAGGATTCAACTGGAAAAGCTTGTGATTTTTTAAAAACTCTCTGCCCTTCTTTAAGTACTGGGGATTGACCCCAGGGATACTCTAAGCTGAGCTGTATCTTCAGCTCTTCTTTTTCTTTTTTTCACTTTTTATATTTTGTGGTACCAGGGGTTGAACTTAGGACCTTCACTTGCCAGGCAGGTACTTATGCTGTTGAGCTATTTCTCAGACCCAATATTTTTTATTTTGAGAGCTTGTTTGGAGGCTCTCACAGAAGAGTGCAGTTATTCGTACACCCTTGAGCAGGGAAACAGTCTTTTTCTATCAGGGTTGTCATCCTCTAGCCTGCTGGATTAGCTGAATGAGCCCTGGCAATCAATGGGCCTGACAGGTGTCATGGCCAGATCTGCTGCACATCCTGATTTTTATTTTCACGTGGGGACTTGTTAAGGTTCCCCAGGCTGGCCTCAAATTTGTGAGACTTCTGCTGAATAACTGGGTTAACAGGTGTGTGACACTACCTTCAGCATATAGTTTAATGTTAAGTGGGGAGTAGGACATCAGTGAACTGTTACATCATGTATGATAGCGTAATTACACAAAAAGTAGTCATTTTCTTATGTTATGGGAAGACTGAAGATAGCAGTGGAAGTTAGAACCCCCGACTGAAAACAGACTTGAAATCAGTTAGCTAAGTAAAGAGCAAGGTGCATGATACGAAAGGCAGAAAATGATACCATGAGGAAATGCTCAAAGACAAGGATGGCATATGAGAGACTGGAACCAGGTAGACACAGCTTTTCATTTGTTATGAACTATGGCCAGAAATTAAGACCCAGTCCCTAGAGACTCCTCTGAGCTTTGTTGGTGTCCCTGCACCAGCAGTCTCCTAACTGAATCCACAGCTAGAAGTAATCCAGCCTATTGACATTGTAGGTTTTTGGTTTGGAGGTGGGGTCTCACTGTATTTCCCAGGCTGCTGTTGAATTCCTGGGGTCAAGTTATTCTTTGCCCCAGCCTCCTAAGTAGCTGTGTTCCTGGCTTTGTACACCTTGTGGTTTTACAGGGAGCAGAAGCTTTTCCTAACTTCTCATCTTCTCTGTGGACTGTTTACTACAATGGATCTGCCCGCAGATGCGTACTCTGCCTGCAGTGTTAGTCCTCTGCTCCCTCCCCTCTCCACAGTTGACTTTTACCTGCCTGCTGAGGTGGGCTGGGAAAGAGGCATAGTGTAGCTTTGTTCTGAGTTAGTTTTGCTACATTTGAATGTTTTGTAATTTTCATTGTACGTACAAAACTTGCACATACATTGTTGCATGTATCCTTAAATTGTATACATGCTTTAAAAATACAAGATACAATATTTCAAAAGTCAGTGTTTCACTGTATGAGTATTATGCTTTGCATTTTCATTTCCTTAAAATTAACCTAAAAGAAAAAGAACTTTACAAAATTTATATAGGAACATGAGCACTTTGGTGTTTCTATTTTAAGCAGGAAGTAAGCAAAAAATCTTTTGAAGGTGGTGCTCCAGATCAGGGACTCAGAGTCCTACTCCAGCGGCATCTGTGACACATGGGAGCTTGTTAGAAATGCAGTGTTGGCTCCACCTCGAACCTGCTGAGCCAGCCTCAGCCTCAGAAGGGGCAGAAGATCCAGCTCATAAGCTCTCCAGAGAATCGGGATGTGCAGTAAAGTTGTTCCACATGGACACAGGAGTGGAGACATAATGTCACTTCTGATGTTAGAGTAGCCTACTTTTTAAAAGTTATTTTTTTAATGCTGAGTATCAAACCCAGGACTATTGTGTACTAGGCAAGTACTTTGCCAATGAGCTACTTATCTTGCCCAGTAGCCCACACTTACATAAGCGCAACTAAGTTGTTTTTAATAATATATTTTGTTTAACTCAGTCTATCTAAATTGTTTCAGCATGTGACTACTTTAGAGACTTGCCATACTTGGCATTCTTGTTTCTTTTGCCTGTGTTGAATCTTTCTTTTGGTCCATTGAGTATTTTATACTCAGGATGGCAGTTTGATTCCAGTGGGAAGATGGCTCATGTGGTTTTGTTACTTCTTTTATAGGACTTTCCCCATGCCAAGCAGCTGTTTGCTGCATGTTTGGAGTTGGTAACAGAGTTCTCACCAAAACTGCGTCAGGTCATGCTGAATGAGATGCTCCTGTTGGATATTCACACACATGAAGCTGGCGTGGGGCAGTCAGGAGAGAGACCTCCTTCTGACCTCATCAGTAGGGTGCGAGGATACCTGGAAACGAGGCTTCCTGGTAAGGCTGGTTAATAAAGCCCTACTCAGAAATTCAGTACTCAAGTAATTCTGAAGAAGATTCTAAAAAAATTACTTGAGGTTTTTATTTTTTGAAATGGGGCTTCCGTATATAGTGCATGCTGGCCTTGAACTCACTTTGTAGCCCAGGCTGGCTTTCAACTTGTGATCCTCCTGCCTCAGCCTCCTGAGTGCTGTGATTACAGGTGTGTGCCATCATGCCTGTAATGACTTTTTATTGTATATAAAAGAATATTTCTTGGACTTTTTACCATCAAAAAAACCCTTATTTTTCTCTTGAAACATAATTTCGCTTTGGATTTCACTTGAGAATAGAGAAAATAGGGCCTGGGGAGATAGCTCAGAAGAATAAGTGCTTGTCTGGTAAGCACAAGGTCCTGACTTCAATCCCTGGTACTGCAAAAAAAAAAAAAAAAAAGAGAGAGAGAATGGAGAAAACTTTTATTTCCTAAGATTTCCATAATAAAATACAACAAACTGGGTGACTTAACGGAAGTTTCTTGTCTGACAGTTTTGGAAGTTAGATGCATGAAATCAAGTATCTCCCAGCCTTGTTCCTTCAGGCTCTAGGGATGGACAAACCTTTCCATTTCTGAGCTGGATGTGCCTGGCAACCTCTGATATTTCCTTGGTTTGTGGCTATAATATTGCAATCTCTTTGTCTTTATGCAGTGGTGTGTGTGTGTGTGTGTGCGCGCGCGTGCTGAAAAGACAGCGTGCCTTGGATTTAGGGTCTGCCCCAAACATAGGATCTTATCTTACTAGTGACCTCTCTAGAGACCTTACTGCTTATTTCCAAGTAAGTTTACATTCTGAAGTTCCAGGTGTCCATGAACTGTGCAGTGCTATAGAAACTACCCACCCTTCCAATTCTTTTTAAGACAGGGTCTTGCTATGCTATTGAGGCTGACTTGAACTCCTGGGCTCAAATGATCCTCCTGGCTCATGCCTCCTGTAGGCATGTGCCACCAGGCCTGGCTTATGTAGGAATTTTAAGACGCTCTGTTAAAGAGTTGCTGTCTTCGGGTGTACAAGTTGTCCTGGCAGATGTGTCAGACTGATGAGCCAATGTGCCAGGAATTCATTTGTGAGTATTTTGGGAGCAGAGCTGAGTGACCAGTTCCAGTGGTGAACATCTTACTGTGAAAGGGTGTGTCCTGCAAACTGTCCTCTGTGTTGTTACACATCTGAGATTTTAAAGCAGTTTCTTAATGTTAGAGGTTTTAAGTGTATTTAGAGGAGTTAAGTCATACTGTATACATTTGATACTATAAGTAATAAAATGAATTGTTAAGAAGGCGTTATTACCAGACAAGGTTGCACACATCTGAAGTCCCCAGTCTTTGGAGGCTGCACATGCTTGAGGCTCAGCCTGGCCTCCTCAAAATTAAAAAAATAAAAGTCTGGACATGTGGTTCAGTGATGGAACACTTGGCTGGTGTGCAAAGAGTGCTGGGTTCAGCCCCCAATGCCATGAAAAGGTGCTCAGTGTGCCTAGACAGTAACAAGTGCTAGCTCTTGGTGGTTTTATGGATTGATTTAATTTTTAATTCTGATTTTCAATAGGAGGTGCATAAATCACTTTTTAGCATCATGTGTAGAATACGTTTGAGCTTTAATACCTCCCCCTTTGATAACATGTCTTTATGAAAATATATCTGATAGTAGACTGGCATTAAATGTTGATGGACACATGCATCAGTGAACAAGTTTGCATTTTTTATTTTTTATTTTTAATGTATTTAGTACAAGTTCTCACTATACAGCCAGGACTTATAGTGATCTTCCTATTTTCAGCCTCCCCAGTGCTGGGATTATAGGCATGCACCACCATGCCTAGTGTTGGTAGTTGGCTCAGTGAGCGCAGAGGCAGGGCTGGAATAGCATTTGGTGCCAGGGATCCAACCCTGGTCCTTGCACTTGCTTAAGCAGGCACTTAGTCCACTGAGCTTTCTTGCCAACCCACAAGTTTAAGGTGCAAGATTTGTTTTTCACTTATGATTTGTCTTTAGACCAAAAAGAATTTTAAACTATAAAATTTGTTAGTGCTGTCTATCAGACATTGTGGTAAGAGCTTTGGAGTATAACTCATGAAGTAGCTACTATTTCATTGTCCTCATTTTTTGTTTGTTCTTTTGTTCGGTACAGAGTCTTGCTATGCAGTTCAGACTCATGGTGATCCTGTCTCGACCTCCCCAGTGTTGGGATCACGGTCACAGATGTTCACCACCACACCTGGTTTCTGTGGTCAGTACAGTATATGGAGTTCTGGGGCCGGCCTGGCATGCAGTAGTGTGGATCTAACCTGGGTCCTTGCGCTGGCCATGCAGGTGCTTAGACTGCCAAGCTATGTCCCCAGCCTCATTGTCCTCATTTTGTAAGTGAGGTACATAGAGGTTAAGGAATTTCCCACCGTCACACAGAAGAGTCTGGACTATGATTTAAATCCACTAGTCCTTTTTCCTTTTGAGATAGGGTCTGTTGTAGTTCATGCTATGTTGAATGGAAGACATAGCTCAGGCTGCCTTCTTAGTGCTGGGGTTACATGTGTGCACCACCATTCCCAGCTTAATTTCCCTCTCATCTTCAGTCTATAAGATGATTCAACGATCCCCTCCCATCCCGTTTTTCCAGTAAGAGCTGTAAAGAGATAACCACAAGCATTGTCTGAGAAATAGTAGACAAGTTGAGGAACACAGGTCCTCAGAAAAGAGGGACTTGAATGTCTTTGAGTCTTACCTTTGTTGGTTAGGGGTCATTGTGATTCTTTTTCCTGAAATATAATATACAATATATGATATAATATATTTTTTGAGTTCCTGAGACACCTGTTCTTTATTCTCATAATGGAGCATACTTACCCTGCCTGAAGCATATTAAAACCTGAAATTGTAGGTATGGTTATGGTGCCTTTAATTTGCATGTGTTATAGTGCCTTTAATATTTATTTCAAGGAAATGTTAAAAAAATCCAGTGACTCTTATTTAAAATTCTTGAATTTAGACAGTTTTGGAAACAATCACTATTGTATTATATTTTAATGAGAAAAATTTTTGAAAAGGGTAAATGTATTAACAGATTAATTGCATATAGTTTACCCTATTTCTTTGTATAAATATTCAATTCTTTTTTCTGGTGGAATTGGGGATTGAACTCAGGCCTTTGTGCTTGCCAGGGAAGCACTTATTCCACTGAGCCATTTCCCTGGCCCCTGCATAAATATGTAAAAGTTTATCCCATGCCATTTTGTACTTATTTTATTGGTATGATCTTGGGGGGTGTTAGTACCAGGAATCAAACTCAGGACCTTGCACTTTCTAGGCAGGCACTTGTGCCACTGAGCTATAACTCTAGGCTTTATTGGCATGACTATTGTCTGCTCATTTGAACAGATAGCAGCTTTTAGACTTCCCAGGGGTAACAATGTAGATTAATAATGGGTACCGTGGCTGTTTGTTGTTGGAAAATGCTAAACTTTCTACAGAAAAGAATAAAATGTTAGTAGTTCTCACCTGTTGCTTTTTTTTTTTTCCAGTTGAAACATGAGCGGATGTTTGGTTTGTTCTCTCTAAATATTTTAATGTTATGATGGTTATTCCAGCTGGATTCTTTTTTTCCCTTTTAGATATTCCTCTTCGTCAAGTTGTAGCTGAGGAATGTGTTGCTTTTATGTTAAACTGGAGAGAAAATGAGTATCTTACACTGCAAGTTCCTGCATTTTTGCTTCAGAATAATCCATATGTAAAGGTAAATAGTATTTAATCTGAAGTAATTTTTAGGAATGGTATTACTATATTTCCTTAAATTATACTATTTTGGGAACTTATTTGATTTCTTTTTTTTGGTATTGAACTCAACCTTGTGCTTGCCAGATAGGTTCAGTGCTGCTGAGCTGCATCTCCAGTCGTGATCTCTATGATATAGTATAGGATAAGACAACTGTTTGGTTTGTAGTTAAAAACATAGCATTTAATAATTCAAGAATTTTGTTTTCTCTACTGCTTCTTTCTAATAGCCCATACCTTGGAAATATGCACATGAGACTTACGGAGTTCACAGTCCTTTGGTAGAATCATAAAGTAGTAAGAGATAACTTAAATTTCTGGGCTATGAGTGATACATGACCAAGCTCTATACCATTGGGGTGACTTTTGCCATTTTCCACTTGAACATCTTACTGTTTTTTAGAACCTAATTACGTCTCCACTTGAATCTCATGAATTGGTAACATATTTGCTATTAGTTATTATATTATCTCTTGGTTTTTATACAATGGAGTATTACTTTGCTATATATAGGAGGGATAAGCTTGAAACATTTCTAAGTAAATGGCTGCACCTTGAGTCCATAATATCAAGCGAAATAACTCAGACATATAAGTGTAATACTGCACTGTATCTCTGGTGTGAGAGACTGAAAGTATAAATACTTCCCATTTGTAAAAGTTCTATCTCTGTGTTTCATATTATCTTTGATTTTCCTTAGTCTTCTGTGCTCTGTATCCTAGAATTTTTTTCTTTTACTTATTCTTTTTATTTTTTAGGTACATGTTAGCTCTACATTCTGTTAACATTCATTGTATGTAATTTGTACTTGTACATGACATACCTTGCTGCTGCTTTTCC
>PVKA01022360.1:0-37226 GCA_004027165.1 Ctenomys sociabilis
TTGTTTTTTAGCCATTTATTTTGTTTATTTTTTTTATTTTATTGAACTACAAATGTCAATCAGACAGTTTCAAGACACCTTAATAATACAGATTCGATAAATTAATACATTGCAAACTGTTTTCATAATGTTTTGGTATTGTACAAGGTGCATACATGATATTATATTTACAGATATTATTTTAGCAGATGTCTCTTATCAGTGAATTAAGAGTGTAGCTGCTTACTTATCTTATTTTTTTATACCTGAATTATATCAAAATTCAATAATTGTTTTCCTTATGGATGACTGTAGTACTAGAAGCCGACATAATACCCTGTCCAACCACCATTAGTGCAGATCTTGCCTCTCATAGAATTATGTAGAAGCACAGCATTATCTATCCCAACTGTACTGTCTATACACACATATCATGATTTTTTCTTTCTACACCCCTTCCTTTGTCTACACCTGCCAAAGGTGGGCACTCCATTGACATTCAACTAACTTAGGTGCTTGAACTTGACACCACAATCCAACACAGTCCAGCATTCCACAACAATAGTGAGTTATTCAAAGAAATTGTCGACCGTAGCCATTTACAGCTCAGTTTAATATTATGGCCCCACGATGTAGACTTCATTTTTATACTTTTCTGCTGGATGGTTAAGACCTAGATAGATCAAGACTTACATACCAACACATGAACTTTATATTTCCTATGTGGTCAGTGAAGTCCTCTCAGGGTTTATCTTGTAGTCCTGTACATTATTCTGTATGAACAACTAATTTGAAGACAACATTGTTAAATATAACAGACATTGTTGAATTCTTATTACTTTGTTCAGTGAAATTCTGTATCATTTCTAATATTTTTACTATCTTTTATTCTCTTTGAAAAAAAAAACAACAAAAAATCCAAACAACAAAAAAATAAAGAAGAAAAAAGGACAATCACTTTTTGTAAATGATACAGGACCACCTAAGGTATACAGCTAAAGTATCTTAGAGAAGAGTTTGGTAGGATGCCCTGGGGGACAGGTTCTGGACAGCTGAATGGGAGCAGTGTCTGGGGAAGGGCTGCTGGGCCAGGAGGAGGGGCTGCTCCAAGCTGCGCAAGAAGCCTGGGATATTCCTCCAATGCTGAGGCAAGAAAACTAACACAGAAAAGGATGAGAAGTAAAGCTATGGAAAGAGCCTAGAAACCAAAGTCGTGGGAGTCTCCTAAGCTGGCAATTAAGAATTTGTAAATATTCATCACAAAAGCATTGACATCCAGGAAGGATGAGAGGGAAAAAGAAGGCCTGTGTCAGACTCCCTGTTCTTACCTAGCAGGCTTTAATTTTGTTTCTCTTCTTTCCAAACTGTTATGGTCCAGCTTTGTCTTCTATCCTACCCTGGCATTTTAATTTTAATAATGTGTGTTCTATTTTTTTTTCCTGCCTTCTCTTTGGGTAGTAGCCAAAGCCAAGATTGGCAGGAAGAAGAAGGAAAGTCTATGTTTCCCCTGCCCATCCCAACCCCTGACTACCTCTAGCACTGTCTGTCACTGGCTTTTCTGCCCATCTTTCTGGTTCACCAGAGGCTGTGGCCAGAAGCAAACCAACAGCAACTTCAGGCTCCCTGGACAAGAAAGTAAAGCCAGGCTTGGGACAATCTGAGTAAAGATTCCCAGAACTCAGCCTCTGATGTACCCCCAACAGAGGCCTCTGTTCCTATCCAGACCATATTGTACTACCTGGGTTTCTCCCTATTACATATGTGACTAATGTGATGCACCCTGCTTCCCTCTCTTAGCTGCCATATCAATCGAATCTTGGAGTCCCCACGGGGAAATGCTCTGCTGGTTGGCGTGGGAGGCAGTGGCAAGCAGAGTCTGACCAGACTTGCGGCCTTCATCAGCTCTATGGAGGTATTCCAGATCGCATTGCGCAGAGGCTACCAGATCTCAGACTTCAAGGTAAGGTGGTTGCCTGCCTATGCAGAGGAGACTTAGCCTGTCTTTAACCTCACACAACCCCCTATGACTCTTCCTTTACTTCTCCAGAGACTCTGACCACTTGGTTCCCTTAATTGTCCATCTGCTTTGTTCTTAGTTTCCAGGCTGGTGATACGAGTCATTCTGTGTCATGAGACACAGCCAGGGAGCAGTGCCCTTTCTGCAGTCCATGCCAAACTCACTACACACCTGATAGCTGCTCTCACAGACTTAAGAAGAACTTCAACAGTCTGCCTAGCTTTTATAAGAAAGTCATCTATTAAAAGACAGATTCAATAACCACTGCCTTTGGGACTTTCGGTGACATTTCCTAATTTTAGATAGCAAACATACAGGAGCCGTGGTTCATGAAAAGTGAAGAAAGGCCTGGTTATGCAACTTTCAGAGGTCATTTGGTCTGGCACTCACTGTTTTATCCATGGCCACAACAGAATCATAGTAGAAAGACACAGGAGAATTTCCATCAGGATGCTGCCCTTGCTGTTGCTGGGGCAACTGAGCCAAGTATTGAGCCAAACCTGCCCACAGAATCTTCCAGCCAGTGATGGGAGAGGGAGGTGCTTGCTTCTGCTCTGACAACACAGCTGAACCTCCAGGCTCTGGCTGTACCCAAGGTTGGACATCAGGTTCACTTGAGCCTTTCTAGAGTGTTTACGGGGAAGACAAGATACTGTGATGGGAACTCTGCATTTTCATAATGATATGAGACAGTGTTTCTACACTAAAACTGTAGCTATCCCCTGGAATCTCAGGGAGTCTTCAAATAATGCTGATGTCTGCATCCTACTCCTAGCTGTTCTGATTTAACCACTGCAGGCATCAGCCTGAATCTCAGGGATTTTCAAAGTACCCCCAAGATGATTCTAATGAGAACTGAGAAATCAGTTCTTACATTATTCTGTAAAAGCATAAGGTGAGAACCACTGACTTAAAAGGAAGTAAATGATCTTTAAGGGGCAGTTTGGGAGTTAAAGAAATCCTACCAGAAAGGAGCATGTTAGGACACGAGCTCAGAGCAGAGTTGAGGAGAAAGAAGCAAGGTGAGGGGCAGTGGCTGAGCTGTGTAAGCACAACATGACAAAGAAACTGAGACCAGCTAAGTGGGATAAATTCAGGACTTGACACCAGGACTAGTCAAAATCTTGTACATCTCCATCGCATCTCTAGTGTTGAGTGGGTAGGATCTACGCTGGTTATTGTGTGCATCTATGTGCTATCTCCAGTACTATATATGTTTTTCAACAAAAGTTTTTTGCTAGAGTTACTGACAGTTGTAAGGACACTAGCGTAATCAGCCTCGGCATGTGGTTCCCAGTATAGGAAGGACTCTCATTGTCAAGACCAAGAGCAGTCAGCTACCTTGGGAGCAGGTCTTTCATTTGCATAATGACATAAGTGAAAAGGGCTGAAGTAAATGGGGATCACCTCTGCCTTGTAAAAGAAACCCCTCTTGGCATAAATAAGGAGCTCCGGAACCTAGTGCAGGAACCACCATGAATTAAATGTCTTCTCTATATGGTTTACTTTCCCACTTCCACTGACATTGAGGTATGGGAATGAGGCATATTTTCCTAGCTGTCCAGACAGGATCTTAAACTAAATGCAATATCTGGATCTTAAACTAAATGCAACACCTGCAAATGTGTATGTCCCATTGTTGCCTTTCTTTATCTACCATTAAAGCCAATAACATAGCTCCATATTTGAAGAGTGGAATGAGGACCATTTTGGAGATTTCCCTCTTGATACAGCTTTCTGATAGCGATTGTTCCTACAGGTGGACCTGGCCAGCCTGTGTCTGAAAGCTGGGGTCAAGAATCTCAGCACAGTGTTCCTCATGACAGACGCCCAGGTGGCTGACGAGAGGTTCCTTGTGCTCATCAATGATCTCTTGGCATCTGGTAAGAGACTGTGCATTTGAATTCTCTAAAGGAATCAGTGTCATTCAAGGCTGTACAAGGAGTCCAAGGTCAGAAAAGCTGGATCACAGAAAGAAGGGAGAAAATTGACACAGCAAAGACTCAGTACAGCCACTCCAAGAGTCAGTGCTGGGCCAGCTATCCTGGTTCTTAGATTCTATTCCCATTGCAAATAAGGTAATAATCTTGAAGCACTCTTGGTAGGACAAGATATGAGTATGGGAATAAGAGCAGATTAAAGCCCTGGGGATCTGCTGGCACCTGAGAGAAGGTGTTTCCTCTGCACACCTATGACAGTCTGCAGTGTCTGGAAGACTTCACCTGGCTTAGACACTGGCAGGAACACACAGAGAAAGAGCACAGCATATTCACAATAGGGCAAGATTGGGTTACACATTTAATCAACCAAAGATTCAGATCTTTGAGCAAGCAGGAACAGATGTAGAATATTTCCCCAAAGTTTTTTCTCAGTCCTCAACAAAATTAACAGATGTTGTCTAGTATCCTGTGACACTACAAGACTTCATTGGAAAGCTCAGTTCCTGCTACTTTTTTTCTGTTTAGAAGTTCAAGATTTATGCCAGTAATTACAAAAATATGTATCAAATATTAGATTTTATATATATACACATATATATGTTTACATAAGACAATAGGTTGCATAATAAAATATAGTACATAATTTATACAATTGCAAAATATGTATTTATATAGATTAAAGAAAGATTATGCTTTCCTGTATCTTAAACTAAATGCAACACCTGCAAAGCCACCTGTTCACCTGGGAATCGAAGTGGTATACAGATGTTCCTAAAAAAAATTATCGCCTCTTAATTCCCAACAATTCATAAGCTCATTTCTCCCAAGCCCAACCACTAAATGTGTTGAGTATGCTTTAGTTTATGAAGTCCAAGAAATATTATCACAGGTACATTTCTCTATCATCTAGCCCATGACATAAGTCCTAAGCTATTTCAGGATAACTCCTCCCAATCCCTAGGAACTTCACTGCCTCTGAATCATGTGTGTCCTATTTTATGGCCTTGCCCCCTATGTCATGCTGCTGTCACCCATGAGGAGCCCCTGGCCCTTGATCCAGAGCATGCAGTGAGAGCTTCTGTGAGGGTTTCTTTCTCATGAGGGCACATCCCAGATTCTCTGCTGTGTTGCCTCATGGCCTCACACTGATCCCCCAGTCCGTCCTATTTAAGTTAGCTCTATATCCTGGAGTTTTCCTACTGACTCTTCTACCTTTTTTCCTCTAATACAATAAATTCCCCCTTCCTGAATACTGTATTTAATATCTCATCACCATACTATTTAACCTACAACATTGCCCCACCTTTCATTGTTCTATTAAATGTGAACAGTCCAACTGGCCTCCCACCCTGAAGCTATCCTGAAGCCTCATTTCTAAAACAACCTGAGAATCTGTGCTTCCAAAGATTTGCGGCTTTGGAGATGCTAGGCGTGTTGCCAGCCTGGCTCTGTATTTCACTTGGCTCCATTCCAGCCAGGTCACCTTCTCCTAAAATAATGTTTGAGACACAGAAGTTGTTTTACGTTTGCCAACTGAAATTTTATTCCTCAATTAAGTATCTTTAATTTTTCACTTAGAAGACAACTAGTTTTCAAGCACAAGTGAATTTCTGAAGAGTTGCCCAATGAAAACTTAATGCTGTCAGACTGTTCCAAAGTCATACAGTTACAGGCTCACAGTTCTTTTTTAAAGCTTTTGTATTAAAAACAGCAAGGTTTACACACACATGCTAAGGTGAAAATACATTTAAGGTACTTCTCCTGTTTTTTACTTTGCTTTCTTTAAAAAAGAGAATTAGAGCATCTGTTCGTTTTAACATTGCCTGTTGAAGCCAGGTATGCTGGCAGATGCCTATAATCTCAGCACTCAGGAGGCAGTAGGATCATTGCAAGTTTGAGACCATCCAGGGCTACAAAGTAAGCTCAAGGGCTGCCTGGACTGCACAGTGAGACCTTGTCTCAAACGTTCTCTGTTGGGGTGGGGCAGGGAGATGGCTCAGTGGAATAAGCACTTCCCTGGCAAGTGCAAAGGCCTGAGTTCAATCCCCGGTTCTGAAAAAAAAAAATTCCTATAGAATTTTGGCCCTAACCTTTCAAGGTCAGTGAGAACTCAGGACATAAGAGAACTTGTACTGTAACATCCTGTAACTCAGTGATGTCCTAAATTTTCTGATCAAGGAGATAATGGGACCACAGAAGAAAGTGATTGATGATGTAGTGTGCCTAAGGAGAGTCACATGGAGAGAGAAAACATTCTCTTAGGCTTTCACAGAGAGCAAATTGGTCAAGCAATGGTAGTGACTCTTCCACATGGCTGACACCCACAAAAGATCTGCAAACTGTTGTACAGGATTTCACGGTAAATGCTGAGAGGATTTGACTGACCTTGTCAGATACAAAAGTTACATTTCTTTTTATATAGGTCTTGCTTTATCTTGATCTTAACCATCCAGAAGAAAAGTATAAAAACTAGGTATAAAAACTAGAGCCATATTAATATGCTGAGCTGTAAAAGGATCAAGTCGAACACTTCTGATATTGCCAGTCCTATAAATAACTCACTACTATTATGGAGCACTGGACTATATTGGATTATTTTGATGAATTCACATACCTACAGTATTTCAATGGCAAGGAAATACCCCTCTCTGACAAAATTAAACTTGGGGACATAAATGAAGGACCAATTTGTAACTATATACAAAATAGCTAGGATAGATATACAGCTACTTTCTCTGAATTCAGTGAGAAGAAAGGTTTGTACTAATAGTGTTTGGACAGGATATTATGTCTGCTTCTTGTACTATGAATAACCACTACAAAGACAACAACATGCAATGTATTAATATTTGAAACTGTCCTACTAATCAGTTTTGAAACTGTCTCATTGCTATTTGTTTCTCAGTAAAATTAATAAGAAAAATAGAATACCTCAAAAAAACTCCCTGTTGAATAAATAATTTCTGTGTACAAAGTAATTGAATGCCAGTCCAGCCAATGTTGAAAGGATTTTCAGAATCTATATACCCAATTCTTCAACTTTGTGAAATTGTGCAGTTATGGAGAGCTGCAAGCTACACATTGAGCACTTCCACATAACTCATTACTCTGTAGTTATCTATAAGTCCTGTCACATTGGCTATAAAAGTAGTGAATAAATGTTTGCTATAACTGTCCCCCAAAATCTCTTTCTCAGAGGACTCATAATCTTATCACATCAGCTATCTGGTTTTCTCTGACATCTTTAACTCCTTTTTCACCCTTGCTATTGTGACACCTAGGTCAAAATCAAGCCACGATGGTATTTGTATCCTCGGTCCTGTTTCTGACACCCATCCCAGCATCTCAGAACCCAGCAGCCTGATAGTTGCATCTCAGAAGGGTTGGAGATAGACAGGAAGAAATCCTACACAGAAAGTGAAAAAATTACATTCCTGAGTAATTGGCAAAAATACTGAATTGTGTTTAAGGCAGAGCAGCCACTAAGGAGCAGAGGAAACCCATTTGTAAGACACCCTGCACTGCCACAACCTTCAGTGAGGATCATGCAGTTGCTGATAAAGCTGTGCATGAAACGCAGGCCCTGACTGCCCTGAAAAATCTAATTCTTGTCATGATTTTATTGACGTGTTATAATACTTCCTGAAGAATAAATACTTATCATTCATCTCAGGTGTTTTAGTGATTTTTATAAATGTTCATCTATCAGTCACTGATCCGAACTCAGCCAACTCTCCATCATAATTTAGAAAGGAGAATTAATCCCTGGATTTCTAGGATATTTTGTACTTCCAAACTTCCATTAATTCATTTTCTTTCCACAAGCCAATTAACACTGACCAGCTGAGAACACACAGTCACTCAGGGGGTGAGGTCTCCACCTCATCCAGCTGCCAGAGTCATACTTCGTTCTGCTTTGGGCTCTTCCTTTAACTTTTGAAAAGGTTTACTTGCTTCCTTCCAAAAATTAACATTTCTTTTTCATGGATTAAACTAAATTGATTTATTTTTCCTACAATCACTATTGAATTCCCACACCCCAGTCCCAAGGTACTGTGCTCAGATAAGTACCACTAGCCTCTGTGTGGTCTAGGGAAAGTTTATTGCCTGCCTGGCCCTATTTCTTCCCAAATCATATTCTTGTCCATCTCTGAACAGACTTTTCTTTTTTTCTTTAGGTCAAATCTCCTCATGGAATATAGAAAATAAAAGGATCATTTCATCTTCCCACTTTTTAGGATGAGCCCTAGCATTAATGATAGCACTGTATACATTTCACAAGAAATGTAGAACCAGGAAATATTTGATAGAGACTTGACAGTGAATAGTTCTTCTCTTGTGAGTGTCTATAACTGGATTTTCCAATGAGCCATAAATGCTGTCATATAAACTGAATTTTGACCTAGTTTCCTTAAAAGGAATTTTAAACTATATATAAAGATTGGGACAAAAGAGCAGCCCTCAAGCATGGGCAGGATCTTTTGAACACACCTGTGGACTCACTAAATATGACCTCAGACACTATAACCTTAAGCTTTAATCCAAATAGCTGTCCAGCAACAAAACCAAAATCTCAAACCGCTGGTGCACAGTCACCTGAGTAATTAGTCTTTAGTTTTCTTCTGTGGTACCATAGCCCCATTCAAGTTATCCCAGATTTTGCACCTCTGTAGATTCTTTTACATTGCCTACTGCTTCCTCACCACCTACCTCCAAAGGATAACAAATTCTGGCCAGTTTTTCTCCCTAACTATTGCTGAATCCATTTGTCCTCTTTCTTCATATCCTGGATTTTGTCGTCATTGGCTTTGACAAGCGCAGACACTTCTTAGCCCGTCTCCTTATCTCC
Organism: Ctenomys sociabilis; assembly: GCA_004027165.1. Taxonomy (NCBI): domain Eukaryota; kingdom Metazoa; phylum Chordata; class Mammalia; order Rodentia; family Ctenomyidae; genus Ctenomys; species Ctenomys sociabilis. Next base: position 8,786 of record PVKA01022360.1, read on the forward strand.
CAAGTAATCTTTTGGCATTGTAGTTCAATTAGAGTCTGTGTACATTATAATTAGAGTCTTTGTAACTGCCTAAAAGATGCATTTTTGTATAACCAAAAAAACCACTTTTATTTGCCCCCCATCTATCCTCATGAGCTTCAGGTCTGTCCCATGATTTAGCAATCTCTTACTCCTGGAAGTCACACATCACATCTTTTTCTGACATTACTAGTCATGATGTTTCTTTTGAACTTTATTTCCCTCTCTTTCTTGGTCTAAATTAACACCTAACAATTTAAGAGACTTATGTTGACACTTGCTTATGGAGTGAACTTTCAGTGATCCAACTGTCACTCCCAGGAATAGTAGCGCGCATTGCCAAAGGGCTTGATGACTGCACATCACTTAACTGTATTGAAACAAGATTGCACATTACGGAAGGCATAGACTGTCTATGTTATTGGTTAACTTTATGTTGTTAAAATAAAACAACAGAGGTACCCCCCCCAAAAAAGGGATGATTAAATACCTGCCACCACCTTTATGAATTAATATAAATCTAATAAAACTCTAATGAACTGTAGAGACTTTTTTCATCATTTTTCTTGTGAGAACTTAGTACATCTCTTGGCCCATAACTGGCCCTCAGGAGATATTCCTTGGACTAATGTAAGTGATAGCATGAGAGTGACATAGCATCTCATGTAGCAAGCATTACTACAAGATGCTGTGCTTTTAGAAGTCTTACTAATAGAAGCAGCGTTACCACAATAGGCAGCACATGGCCTTGTTTTTTCTCCCTTGAAACCAGGGAAATAGCTTTGAAAACTATCAGGCTGAGAGTTGGAGTCACAGTTCATAAGCCAGTGTGAGACTAGGCTGTGGAGACTGTCACCTTTACCCTTGGTCTCTTTGTTAGAAGCCCCCACTAACTGAACTAAGTTAAACTATCAAGATTTCTCTTACAAAGTACCTGAGGCCTCTGACAAACCTAACAGATGAATATTACCTGGCTTGTCAAGAATTTGGACATGTCAGTGGTGACATTAAGACATAAAGAGATGCAGGAGACATAAAGTTTCCTAACTTTAGGCTTCAGCAGGGAAATTTTCACATGTATAAATGACACTGGCCTCTGGTCACATCGCTGTCCCTCTGGCTGTTTATTTTCCTGCTTTCAGCCTGATGTGCTATTTGTATATCACACAATAAGTAAGTGACAGAAATGTTGCCATGAAAACTTGGAGAAATATATCTGAACCTGCAAACTCTGCTGGCAATTTAGAAGTGTTTCTCCTCGAACAGAGTACCCAACATTCTTGTTTTTTCCAGATTCTTCAAATAATGTGAGAAACACCACCATTACATGAGTCATTTACATGAAATCTTTAAAGGACCAAATCCTTTCAGCATCTTGGCATTAGGAGTATCGCATAAAACAAGGTCAATGAGCTTTTTGTCTAAAGCGTGCAAAAGTAAATGCTTCAGGCCTTACAAACCACACACTGCCTGTTACAGCTACTCAGCTCTTTATTGTAATGCAAAAATAGCCATAAATCACACCTAAATGAATGAGCATGACTACAACCAATAAAACTATTTATGGGTAATAAAATTTGAATTTCACATCAGTTTCATGTACCATTAAATATGATTATTTTAATTCTTTTGGTCATTAAAAATAATCTAAACCATCCTCTGCCTGTAGGCTGTACAACAACCGGCAGTGAGCCAGGGTCAGCATGCTGGGCACAGTCTGCCTCCTCCCTGTCCTATAGATTAAACACCAAAAGGACATAAATACTACATCTTTCAAATTTAAGAAAGGTGAAGAACGTAGACTGTAGTACTACAAATATCCTAAAACCAAAGGGAATCCATGTTCTTATTGGGGATTCTAAGATACTACCAGAAAGGAAATTCAGGTAATCACAGTAGCCACAGAGAAAGAAATTTGGGTCACCCCAGGCAGGCATGATGAGCCTGGCTTGTGCCAGTGCCATCCTAGTATTACTTGTTTTAAAACCTGCCCTGAATTCCTTAGCTCATCACACATGCTAAAGACCATTGCATTTTCTCAGTAGTTTTCTCTGATCCCCTATTTTTATTTAAAGAAGCTGAAGAACATAGAGTTACATATCTATAGTCCCATCACTCAGGAGGCTGAGGTATAAGAACTGCTGGGAGTTCAAGGCCAGCCTCAATACATAGTGAATTCAAGGCCAGCCTGAACTACCCAGAAAATCCATCTCAAAAATACATCAAAGACAAAAAGAAACTGAAATAAGATTTTCCATTAGTAACACCTTAATTTTGACAAGTTATGGCACAAACTGTTTTATAGGTATGCCATTTAAATATCATAGAGAATGTAAATTCAACTAGGTTTGTCTAATTAAGGGAAGAAAGTAAATGATGTTTCTCATGATAATTCATCTTTAAAATTTTTGACCTGTTAATGGTTAAAGCTAATTGGTATAAAGCTAAGTTGACTCCTGGCCAGTTTAATGCTATCAAACTAAGTTTCCTCCAGATGCAGTTTGGCAAAGGGCTCATAGGATAATGATTTCAGGCACTATGAAAGAGTTGGATACTGGATACTCAGGGTTTTACTAGAGGTAAAGATATAACACAAGATGCATAAAGGTATAAGAAATTACAAGATGGGTTTATGACAGTCAGCTGCAGAGTTGGATAGGGAAGCATGCAGAGGGCATCTGCACACTGGAGACTGAAGGATTCAGCCCAAGGTCTGGAGTTCACTGCAGTGCTCTCTGCAAGTCCATATCAGGAGGCCAGTGGGTCTGCACCAGAAGGTTTAAGGATCCAAGGCAGAAGCCAAGTGTCTGCACTAGAAGCCAGGAGGCAACATCCAAGCTGACTGTGAGTACTGGAGCTCCTCCAAGGAAAAATGGGACCCTCCGTCCTTCCTCAATTCCCTTTTATATTCTTTAAGTGATGGGTCCCTCTAAGGTGGGGCCTCTACACTGTAGGGGGTAGAATTGCTGAGTCCATCTAGCTAAGCTTTGTACTGCTCAAGTTGACACAATGTATCAACCACTACAGGTACCATTTGTCCAACCACAAGCCCACAGAGAAGCAGGACGGGTAGGGCATCCTCAAAGGTGTCTTCCATCACTGGGATTTCTATGTGACTTGTGGAAGAAGAAAGACGCAGCAGATGTGAAGGGCTTCAGGGCAGCTTGTGTACAGTTCTAGACCCAAAAAGATTGGCTCTGGAAATGTGAAAGGGCTCTCCTGACCCCGCATGTGTCCTAGAGCAAACCACACCACCCTTGGCGCCACATCAATTGTGTTCAACTCCTGGTTGTGCTTCATTCACTCTTACTTCTCTCAATCAACATCATCACTTCCAGAAAGAAAATTTGTGCCATTCGGTATGGGCCCCACCACCACCACCATATATCACAGTCTGTCTCCATTTCTGTAAAACAGTAAAGGTTTCTCTTTTCCTACAGTATTTCCCTTCCTCCTTTCCAAGCCCAACTCATCCCCAATTCCTCATTCAGAATTTCACTTTATCTGCTCACCTGTCAAGCTCTAACTTTGCTTTCAAACATGACCAGTTCACTCAAAGGTTTTGTTTTTTTTTTTGTTTTTAAACTAAGCTTTTAGTAAATTAACTGTCTTTGACTCAAAATGGCAGACAACAGTCCTGGAGCCTTTTTACAGTTTAAGTTTTTGAAAGATTTAAGTTTACAACTATCACATTCTCCCACTTACATTGACTAGTTTTCCTTTATGTTTTCTGTATTTCTTTCTTTTTTTTTTTTTTTTTTGGATTCAGGACAGGGTGTACAGGGTCTCACTGCATAGATCAGACTCATAGTGATCCTCCTGTTCGCAGCCTCCCATGTGCTGGGATTATAGGTGCGCACCACCACGCCCTGTCTCAGCGTACCACAGAGGCAGGGTCAGTACAGCAGGCCTGGGGATCGAACCCCCGGGCCCTGTGTCTGCCTGGGCAGGCACTCTAAGCCACTGAGCTCTTTGGTCAGCCCCGCATTTCTTTACATGCTATTTTGGGTATGGAGAAAACAATGAAACAAACACACATACAATTGTGAACTATATGACAAAACAGCAACTTCTGCTGGACATTTGCAAGAATTTCTTTCAGTAGGTACTCAAAACCAAAATGAGTTTTGCGTACCCATCTTGTACGTGTCTTTCAACTTTACTGTATAAAAGAGCCACAATATGCAAATTTAGTCTCCAGCTATGTTAATTAGTGAATTACTGTGACACTTGTTTCCTCCTAACTTCAGCAGTACCTTGGTTTATCTGACATAACAATTTTTAACTATACAAATAAAGTAAAATTTCATTGCTTCCTTTCCCTTATTAGCTGGTGACATTTGCATCATTTTTATATGTTTATTTGGGCATTTTTAAATATTTAGTTTCTATTCCTATTTCTGTTCTGTAAGTTATGTGCAGTGTATGATTTTCTCTGCAGGTCTTGGTCTCATTTTCTTATGTATTCATAGGAGTTCTTTATGAATTTCACACATTAACCTTTCTTTCATTACACGGTTTATAAAAACCGTTTTTAAGTCTATGTCTGGCATTTGTCATACCATTTTAGATTTTCTTTTTCACTTTTCTATTGTTTTTTTAATTTCCAAGAGAATAAAATAAAACAAACAACAAGGACAAAGACAAAAACAAAGCAACTTAAAATAAAAATAGTGCGGCATTTCAAAGCAAGAATAGAAAACTAGCAATCGTTATACTGCACATTCATATTACCAGATTTGTTGCTCAGCTCTTCCAGGCACATAGGCATACAAGACCAAACAACTGCATATCAATTATTCCTTTCAGTAAGACATTAGGAACAAGACACATTTTAAGAAAAGAAGAAAGTGAAAGGTGTTCAACAGTGATTGCTATACCGCTCATTGGTGTCTTCAGTGTAGCTCCTCAAATTACAGATATCAGCCAATAAAACTGGTCAAAGTGAAAATTTTATTTATTTATTTTTTTAAGAGAGAACAATTTAGAATTAAAACAAAAAACTATAAGTGATACAGAATTTCACTTAACTAAGTAATATGAATTTCATAGTATTTGTTGTAATACGTAGTGTCTTTCAATTTAGTTTTAATGCCATAAAATTTGCATCATTTGTTGTGGTTACTGTTGCTGTAGCTGGTGGTGGTGGTGGTGGTGTTCTTTTGAGAAAGGATCTTGCCGTGTGGTTCAAGCCAGCCTTGTACTCACCACAGAGCCCAGGCCACAAACTTGCTGTAATCCTGCTTTAGCTCTCTGAGCTCCAGGATTGTAGGTTTGCCCCCTGACCCATGCCCAGAAAACAGTACTTTTTATTCATTTCATTGAGAAAAAATAAAATAAAATAGCAATAAAATAGTTTCAAAACAGGTCAGTAGGACAGTTTCAATAATGAATACAGTGCATATTGTCATCTTCATAATAGTTATTCAGAGGACAAGATGAAGATATCATATCTCATCTAAACAATATGAGTACAAACCTTTCTTCTCATTGAACTAAGAGCAAGTAGCTGTATATCTATGCTAACAGACTATTGGACTACATTGGGTTATTTCACTGAACTCAAGTACCTACTATCTTTGAACTGGCATCAAATATGAAAAGGTCCTTAAAAAATTCTCCAAATACAGCTTCTCTAACAGCAATGGAACACCCTTCTCAGACAAAACAAAATGAAAAAGGGGGATATAAATAAAGGACCATTTTGTTGTGAAAAAAAGAAAACAGTATTTTTAATGTTTTCTGCTTTCTACATTGTTTCAAAACTTCTATCTCAATGCCATAAAAATAATTGCCTGCATTTAAATTTTTAAATTACTAGTTTTACTCTTCCTATTTGTGTCTTTATCTGGAATTGGTTTTCATAAAGTGATCTGATTGTCTTTGTCATATTAACATTGAATTATCATAACATAATTATTTACACTAACACAGAATCATGCTAACATCACATACTAATTTTTTTTTTGTTTTGGCCAAACTTTTTATTTAGTATTCTGTAGTTGTTTAACACACACTTAAATGGTCTTACTGGGGAAGGGGGAAGGGGAGGTTCTTGCAGATTCCCAAGGAAATGTCAAAAAGGCAAATTATGGCCAGCATTATCCATTTGTTTTTGGGTTTACTGGGTGAATAGCACTTTCCTCACATAGATATCTGATCTGAGGCCTTTTTATACTGAGAGCATGGAGATTTCAGCTGGAAGACACCCTGAAATCCTAACAGTAGCACACCCCGACCACCCTCTTAATAGCTAGCTTGTCTGTACAGGTAAAATGATTCATCTCTCAATGGAGATCAGTGTACATCTAGATGGCTAGATGTTTGTGGAAGAGCTCGGAACTGCTTGCCTTATTTACTGGGAAAAAAATCAGGTAGGAAGTGGCCTTTAGGGACTTAACTTGGAAAATTACAACACTAGTACAACAAGTCAAGCCTTACACACTTAAACATTTGCTTGTTGACAGCAAGTCATAAAATCAAATAAAATTAAACATGTTTTACTTTTCTTTCCTCACAAGAACATAAAATTTATGTAGGGGAACTTAACAGGAAATTTAAAAAAGGTAACACAATTTTCCTTTTAGTAGTCCTTGGGTAGTTATGACAGAATAGTTTCCACTTTTTGTTTGTTTCTTTGAACAGGGATTTTGGTCCAAAGTTTTGTTTGTTTCTAGTATCTGCTTCTGCCTCCCCCTCTATCAGATCGGCTTCCTCCACGGCCACCACCTCTTGGTGCTCCGCGGCTTGAACTGCTGTAGGAATCACGTGGAGGAGGGTACCCCCTTTCCATAGAAGGGGGAAGCCCTCGTTCTTGTCTGCCAACCCGATCACAACCACTTGAGTAAAGATCACTTCGGCTGCTTGAGTAACTGTCTCGACTTCCACCATATCCGTCTCGTGAGTTGCTGTAATCTCATAGTGACTGCTTCCACCATAAGAAGGTGGGGGCCCTCGTGTAGGTGGAGTACTACGTGAGTTACCATAACTCTCATATGAATCTCTGTAGGAGCCTCCACTCAGATGATCTGAGTAGTCACGATCCCGACCATATCCATCTCTATCACTATAGCCTCTTGATGGATAGTCATCACGTGAACTGGAATGACCATAATCACGATAAGTATAATCTCTTGGTGGTGGGGCATAATCTCTCGTATCACGAGAACTTGGGTAATCTCTGCTTGAATAGCTGTCTTTAGTTGAATATCCATCATCTCTTGGAGACAAATAAACATCTCTGCGAGAAGGCAAGGGCTCCCTTCGAGGAGGGCCTCCATAACTATCTCTTCCACGTGACACAGGGGCTCTTCCTCCCATTCCACTGCTGCTTCGAACTGGTCCCGATGGACCTGATCTTTTAGGAGGAGGACTCCCCTTCATGGTGGTGGTCCCCTTTTCACTGGAAGGGGTCCTCTGGAAGAACTCATGTTAAAATTCATAGAATAGCCACCATCATCCATGTGCCCTCCATGTGAGGGAGGTCCCCTAGTTCCTCCTCTTCCTCCTCTAAGACCTCTGGGAGGGCCTCTGCTTCTGGGAGGTGGAGGTGGTCCTCGTCTACCACTTTCAAATGATGGTTTCATGGCCTGTTCCACCTTGATGGCTTTTCCATCTAAGGACTTTCCATTCATGTCCTTGGCTGCATCCTTAGCATCCGCTGGGCTTTCAAAGGTAACAAAAGCAAATCCTCTTGATTTATTGGTTTCTCGGTCTTTCATCAAGAGTACTTCCACTATCTGTCCATATTTTCCAAATACTGTCTCAAGGGCTTTCTCATTTGTTTCTGTATTAAGCCCACCAATAAAGAGCTTTCCTGGGCGATCTGCTTCAACCATTTTTCCCCTGGTTAAGTCGGAAGGGTGGTGATGGTCTCAAGCTCCCAAGAGCTCGCTGACAGGGGCTGACCACACAGTCAGGCACAAATGACAGCTACCGGGTACCGGCGCACAACTGAAAAGCCGCTAGCACTACTGCGCAATGTTCATTTTGTCTTTTTTTTTTTTTCTTTTTTTTTTTTTTTGCAGAACCAAGGATTGAACTCAGGTCCTTGTGCTTGCCAGGGAAGCAATTATTCCACTGAGCCATCTCCCTGGCCTGCACACATACTAATTTTTAATGTCAGTTTCCTGTTTGTGATTGGTTCTACTGCTAGATGTTTTACTTTGGTTTGTTTTGTCTGCCTCAGTTTCAGTTTTGCACTGCTTTAAAGAACACTGCTGTCACAAGGTCACTTCATTTCTGGAAGGGTGCATCCCTCCTCAAGAAAGCCCTTCTTTACCTTGGCTCCTCTGTCTGCATCTTAGAATATGCTTGTCCAGATCAAAACAATGAACTCATTTAATTTTTTACTGGACTTCCATCTTTGGGTTAGTGAAGCATTCCTCACAAACTCAGTGCTTCTCTCTACTTTTAAAAGTTTTATCACCTTTGATATTATACCATGGTTTTTACATTTAAAATCTTTCATTACATTCATTACTTAGCTGCTTATACTTTTTGCTGGAATTCTAAGTAACAGATATATGCCTTTTTTTTGTTCTCTTCACCCTCCTTTTTTTTGGCTAGAGAACAGAAATGCAATTTAATTCCCAGCATTGATTTTGTATCCAGTGGGTTTATTGTTGAGCACTCATGAGTTCTGATTACTTCTGCGATTTTTTTTTAATTTTTTATGTATAAAATTCGATTTCAAGCAGTAGTAGGTTTATTACTTTCTCAACAATCCCTATAATTTCATTTCTTTTTTTTTAACTTTTTGTGCAATCCAAGACCTCCTACATAATGTGGAATAAAACTCATAATAGCAGTTATGTTTGGATTATTCTTCATTTAAAAGGGAATATTTAGTTGGATGTTTGCTTTAAATTTGAGGTTAATATTTATTATCACAGTCTTTCCCAGTCTTCTGACAGTATTATAGAAGTTTTATGTATCTAATTCAGTGATCATATTATTTTACTTCTTTACTCTGTTAATAGAGTACATTATATTCAGGGTTTTTTTTTTTTCTGTAACTTACCTATTCTTACAGTTCCAGATAAACTCTAAGTAGCTAGCTTATTTTAACTTCTGTATGTTTAGTTAGGATTTCTAAAATTTGTCTTCTTTAGTCAGATGAACATACAGATTCATTCCCATACACTGTCTGACTAAACACTGTGTTCTCTACCTTCCAGATTTTTGCCAAGCTTGTTAAAGTAATAATTAAACAATTTTATTTTACATTTGTGCTATTATGAGTGAGGCTGGGTATCAGTTCACGTTTGCCAACCTGATTTGTACGAAAATAATCAAGCAATTTTAATTTTAATTTAACAAGTATTTCTCTTGTTATAAATGACATTAAATATGTGACACCTTTATTTCCTTCATCGTTCCCGTTCTTACTCATTTTTATTTTTATTACATTTACTGTAAACTCTTTTTATATTCCTCAACATATTTTCCTATTTATCTTTGATTTGTAGAGATTTTCCTTACATATTATTAGGTTAGCTATTTAACAATAATCTGAGTTAACACATTCTTTCATAGTGTATACCTCAAGTTTTTTGACTGTTATTGTCATACTTTGCCATGTACTTTTATCATGATAGTTTTTCTTATTTTTATGTTGTTAGATTTATCTTTCTTATTAAATTTATCTTTTAAAAAGTAGATTGAGTGATAGACAACTTTTTCCCACTCAAAGATTATATGATTATTTCCTTCATTTCTTTTCTACATCTTCGATGTTTTTTTAATAATAAAATCAGTGATTCATTTGAAATTTAGCCTGGAGTGCAATCTAAGTTATGGAGCTAACTAGTTTTTTTTTTTTTCTTAGATCCCAGTTTTGCTAATATCATGTATTACATAGTTGAATAGTTCATCTTTTCTATGGTTTAAGTTAGCATTTAGTATATATAATACTAAATTCCATTAAACTATGCCTCTTTCTCTCTTATAGAATGAAATTGTTGTTCTTCTTAAATATATGAATTATATATATATATATATATATATATATATATATATATATAGCTCTGTTCATTCACAATATTTATCCTATAGATAAATATGTTTCATATCTCTTGCTAAATATTAAGATTCTTAGTGGTACAATTTTCAAAGAGCCAACAATATAGATAAAAATAAATGCTTAAGTGAAAGAAGAGGCCTCCAGGGAGATGGTTCAGTGGAATGAGAGCTTCCCTGGCACATGCAAGGGCCTGAGTTCAAACTCTGGTTCTGCAAGAAAAAAAAGAAAGAAGGTAGGAAAGACCATTGAAATGCTACCAACAGCCTATAGCAGGCCACAAAGGTATCCTATACCCCTTTCCATTCAATAATTGCCTTGTCTTGGGTTTGACATATTAGCACTGTCCGTCCAATTTCATTAGCAAGTGAGTTGGAATGTAGTATAAAAACCAAGGGACCTGTGTCCCCAGCCAAAATAACCTCCCAAGTCTGATTGCATCATTTAGCAAGATGTCAAAGCTGCCATCTGTGCTCCATTTATTCCCAGCAGAGATCCCAGACCTCTACTCAGATGACGAAGTTGAAAACATCATAAGCAATGTGAGGAATGAAGTCAAGAGCCAAGGCCTGGTTGACAACAGAGAGAACTGCTGGAAGTTTTTCATAGATCGTGTCCAACGACGCTTAAAGGTAAAGGATGATTTACTGCCTGGAGCAGGCACAGACCAGAAATGCTCACAGGAACTTCTACTGTCTGTTTGGACCCAGCTAGTTTGTCTCCAAAGTGGGTAGGGAGGGTGCTATGCCCTTCTCAGGCTGAATGCCATCACAAGCAGTGCTTCTCACCTGCTTTATTAACCGTGCCTCCTCTTGCACCATGCACCTCAGTGTTGTGGGTGTGTTGCCAGGGACGTTGGCCACTGTGTGCAGATTTTATCTTTATTGGGTAGGCTGCTTAAATTTCTGGGAAACCAAAGCCATGTCTGCCCCTCTGTGACTGTTTCTCTGATACCTTGTTGGCTGTCCCTCCTCTTCTGATTTCACAGGTAACTCTCTGTTTCTCCCCTGTGGGGAACAAGCTGAGGGTCCGCAGCAGGAAGTTCCCAGCTATTTTGAACTGCACAGTCATCAACTGGTTCCAGGAGTGGCCTCAGCAGGCGCTGGAGTCTGTCAGCCTCCGCTTCCTGCAAAACACACAAAGCATTGAGGTGAGGGGAAAAGGAGACCTCCTCGATGTCCTCCTCATCTCAGGGTAAAAGAAGCCCATGCGGGGATTAAGGCACAGGCTCTGTCAGTAGACAGAGCCACTGAAGCAGTGAAGGACAGAGCAGAAGGGGCAGTCACCTTCATATTCTATTTCCTGTTTGTTTTTTTAATTCCAGCCTACAGTGAAGCAATCAATTAGCAAGTTCATGGCCTTTGTCCACACAAGTGTCAACCATGCATCTCAGGCTTATCTGAGCAACGAGCAGCACTACAACTACACAACTCCCAAATCCTTTCTGGAGTTCATCAGACTCTACCAGAGCCTTTTGCACAGAAATGAAAAAGAGCTCCAGTCCAAAATGGAGCGGCTTGCGAATGGGCTTCTGAAGCTCCACAGCACCTCTGCCCAGGTGAGCTGTGTCCTGCTTTCTCAGGGTCAATGGATTTGGAGGGGTGGGGCAGCCCCAGAGAGAGCTACAGACATCCCAACCTAGAGCTGAAAAATGACTCGTGGTTTTCCAAGGGCCCCATGGCAACGGGAACAGCACCCCACGAGAAGTGAATCCCTTGGCAGTGGAGCATACCCTTAGCGTCAGGTTTAGTTTGCTCCCTCTCATTGATGCTAGAGCCCTCTTCTCTCTTCCTCTTTTCAATCTTTACTTTTTCCGCTCCAAGTGTCTTTCCATCTGTCTTGGTATGTTGGGCTGCTATAACAAAATATGTGAGGTAGGACACTTCATAAAGCAAAGAAACTTATAGAATGTTAAAGGTTCCAGAGCATGGTTCCAGGGTCTACTTGGCTCTAATGAGGGCCGCAGGAGGAATAATAGGGGCATATGTAGCAAGGGAGTCCAATGCATGAAGAAGAACAGTTCAGGGTGGTGCCCATTCGCAGGCACACTAATCCAGGCCCATGAGGAGCAGAATGAGTCCATTCAAGGGTGTGAAGCAGCTGCGTCCTAACTGCCATCCACCAGGCCACATCTCTTTTTGTGTGGTATGGTGATGGTTTCTTTTGCCTTTTTTGCATAAAATTATTCTGGATATTATATATATTAGTACGTTTTCCCATACACAATCATTGCTTTCATCTTAAGGAATTTGTACCTATACTTTAATTCTTTACTTCCCATTCCCTTCCTTTAAGTCCTTCATCCTTTCCCCATATACAAAAGCTTTATTTCCAATTTCCAATTTTTCCCTGCATTCTTTCTTTTCTTCTTAACTCCTTTTCACTTCCTTCCCTTCCTCCTGCCCCACCCATGTTCCCCTTCCCATTTGGATGCTTTCTTCCTACTCCCCAATGTCTATCCTTCACTTCAGTCTTTATTCCCTCTGAGATTTCCACACTAGAAAAACAATGAGATATTTAAACTTGTGTCTCTAACTTATTTCACTTAAAATTGCCATCTCAAGGGGCATCCATTTATCTAAAACTGTCTATGAAGTTTATTCTTCTTAATGCCAGAGTAGTATTCCACTACATATAATCCCCACATTTGCTTTATCAAATTATCCACTGATGGGCATATGGGCTGTTTCAAATATTTAGCTATTATAACTTGTGCCATTTATAGATAGCTACAAGATATATAGAAAGGGGAATAGCAGGATCAAATGGAACTTCTACTTTTCATTTTTTGAGGAATCTCCAAACTGATTCCTGTGGTGGTTGTAACAACTTAGTCTCTCACCAACAATGGAGAAGGTTTTCTTTTTCCCATCATTGCCATCATTTGTTGTTGGTTGATTTCTTTGATAGTCATTCTTTCTAGAGTGAAATGTAATCTTGGTGTTGTTTTAAGTTGAATTTCCAGTGATACTGGACATTTGTACATATTCATTTCCCTGTTTGTACTTTATCTGAACAGTGCCCAGGTACTTCAGATGCCCATTTTTAGGTTAGGCCTTTAAATTTGGGGGATCTGATTTTTGAGTTCTTTGTATTTCCCATTCTGTGTGTTTTCTTTTCAAAGCTATAGTGATAAAAATAGCATGGAACAGGCAAAAATAAATAAATGACAGGATCAATGAAGCAGAGTAGAAGCAACTCCAAGCACATTCCACCACCTTATCTATGACTAAGAAGCCAAACAACTTCATTGGTAGAAAGACAGCCTCTTAAGTAAACAATGGCTTTCCACATATCAAAGATTAAAAGTAGATCCATATCCTTCACCATGTACTAAATTAAAATGGGACTGGATCAAAACTCTAAAACAGAAACAATCTGCTGGAAGGTAGACTAGGTAGAATTCTTAAAGACACAGATGTAGGCAAATACTTTAAGAACAAAAGCCTGATCACACAGGAAATATCAGAAAGACTCAATAACTGGGATCATGTCAAGTTAAAAAGCTTTTGCATAGCAAAAGAATACACAAACAGTCTGATGAAGTCCCATCTCAAAAGTTCCACCCCCTGGGACCTGTGAGGTAGCTCAGCAGACTAAAGCACGGAAGAAGAACCGTTCAGGGATGGTACCCTGCAAGCTTAGGCTAATGCAGGGACCACAGTTCAATCCCCAGCACCACATACTGCACGGGGCCCTGTCCCCAGAGCACGCTGAGCCAGCCAGAGTCTGGGCACAGTGGTGCACGCCTGTAATCCCAGCACTGGGGAGGCTTAAAGCAAGAGAATCACCATGAGTCTAAGCCGGATAGTAAGACCCTACAATAAGCAAATACAAAAAAGAGGGCATGGTGTGTGTGGGGGTGGAACCACCCAGGGCCCTCTAGGTCCTCACTCCAGCCAGCACCCAGGCCTGGTGTATATGAGAATACCTGAGAACCACCAGATCCTCACTCTAGCCAGAACTCAGGCCCAGCATGTCGGTCCGCCAGATCCTCACTCCAGGCAGCACCAAGGCCAGGAGTGTGTGTGTGTGTGTGTGTGTGTGTGTGTGTGTGTGTGTGTAGCTTCCTCCATCAGACAGGCCTTGTGCGGAACCCTGCAACAGAAATCTCTGCAGAGAGGCTAGAGGCAAGACCCGCCCAGCTGATCCAGGAGCAGAATACCTTGCCAGAATGGCACAGCAGGTTCACTTCCGAGGACTGCAATAGGAAAAAGTGGAGCACAGCAGCTAGACCCAAGCCACACCCACCGGAATGGTAGATCTGGACCTGGTGCTCAGGTAATAACGCTATTAAAGGTCTACGCCAAAGGTCAGAAGATAGTGCTATACAAAATAACAAGAGAAAGGCAGGAAAAAGTACCATAGAAGAAATTGGAAAGCACACACCTGAAATCTCTGAAGTAATAACATCAGAAGAAAAGAAAAAACTGTAGAAAGGTATAGAGGAAATCAGAAATAACTTCTGAAGTAAAAAATAGAAATTATAACTATAGTGAAAGAAGTACTAAGTGCTTCTAAAGAAGACACTGATTTAAAAAAGGAGTATATAAAAATGATGGAGTCTATGAAAGAGCAATATAGGAAAGAAATAGAAGGCACGAAGCATGTTCAAAGTGATATACAGGAAATTAAAGCCTCAATCACAAGCTGGCAAAACTGTTTGAATGAAAGTAAAAATAGACTTTCAGACCTTGAAGACACCATTGCAGCTAGTGAAAAGGCAAGAAAAATCTGTTAAAAACAACTACAATGCAGGAAAAAATAATTCAACATCTGCAAGATGATCCAAAGATGAACAACATTAATAGGCATCAATGAGAAAGAAGGAATCAATGCAAATGTTATAAAAAGAATATGGACAGAAGTAATAGTAGAAAACTTCCCAAATATGGAGAAACAAATAACATCAACCCAATTAAAAACACACCCAGACATATAATAATCAAGATCCCATAAATTCAGCACAGGAACAGTATATATAAAGCTGCCAGAGAAAAGAAACAAATCACATTTAAAGGAAAACCCATCAGAATAACAGCCGATTTCTCTTCATAAACCATCAAGTCAAGTAGAGCATGGAGCAAATACTTCAAGTCTCACAAGAAAAAAAATTCCAACCCAGACTGATGTACCCTGAAAAACTCTCTTCCGAGTTTAATGAAGAAGTGAAATAGTTCCATGACAAAGAGCAACTACAGAATTTCATAATGACAAAGCCAGCCCTACACTGACTACTAAAAGATAGTCTAGAGAAGGATCAAACTGACCACAACCTTATGAATGAGAATAGAAAGAATGCACCAAATAGGGCAAAAAACACAGGAGAAAAACAGATATACAATAGCAGTCTTCCAAGTATTCTTTTGCATGCCGTAGCCAAATATTTCCATCAGCACATTCTACGAGTGGACTTCTCCTGCACCCTATTGGTTATGGTTCTGTCTGTGTCTACAGATATCAAGTAAGTGGCAGCAGCTCAGTTCACAAGCATCACCTGTCCACGTCCACCACATACTAGAACTTTGTGAGACATCCTATCCCCAAACTATTAGAAGCGCTGATCAAATATTTTCCATTCCAGTGTTTTTGTTGTTTTATTCTTAGTAATTCTTTTCTATCATGGAAACTTTTTCTTAGTTGATATTTTTGTATATATTAACCTCATCAAATACTATGTGAATACTCTGAATTAATCACAGATCTGTACATATGACACACTACATCCTGGCCTTTTAGTTGGACTCGCAATTTAATTTTAATTTTTGAATATTAATTTGAAATATTTAATATAATTTTGAATTAATATTTAATTTAAAAAGTTCCAACCCTCAGCTAGGGATCAAACTTCCCTTCATATGAACTTCTGGGTGACAGACACTGTCCACTACCTACAGTACAACATCTTCATCCAAAGAAAATAAATGGTGCATGCAACAATCTTCTTTTGTGTTACTCTATTATCTGTCAAAGAGCCATTGGAATCTCATTTCTTAAGCAAATCTTTGACTAATTTTGGGAGCTGCTTTTACTGTCTCACACCATCATAGGAATCCTCTGTGGTCCTGTCTTCCTATATTTCCCTTTTTACTCTATCTGTAGGAAGAAGTCTCTTCTTTCAGTCAGTCTGCTGCACTGCCTTGAGAGCTGGGAATGAAATGAAATCGAGCGCCTGGTCTGGCCTGCTCCTGCTCAATTATCGCAGCTCCCTCTGGCCCTTTCTACTTCCTGCTTAGCAATAACAGAGCCGGCCTCTCATTAAGATGATGAAATCTCATGAATTTGCACGGTTAAGCTAAAAATCATGGTCTACTTAATTCTTAAAAATCACATGTTCTTATAGACAATTAAGCTTTTTATTATCTCAGAATTTTGCTTTTAAGATTGCTCTTTTGAACTTTCTTCTTTTGCCATGTTCCTTTCCTCACTTCAGGTTTTGATTCTGAAATACATTGCATAGAAAGGGTTTGAGCTCACTGCGTGCACCCTGGGACTCTAGACCCACAGCCTTGATTCTATCCAGAAAATTTCTCTGCTTTTATATGGTTTTGTTCCTCTGGACTTAGCTGTCCTCTAGGAATGCAGTTTAGCTGATGTGTTTCCTGTATCACATATCTATTGTGTTCTTGTTTACTGTTTGTATCCCTTTGGCCTCTGTCTGTCTGCATCCTAAGAGCGTTTTTTAAATTTATTCTCAACATCAATAATTTAATACTATGTAGTATTGCTTCTGCATCGTAAGCTTACAATGATGCCTTCAACTTTGCCTTTGTACTTTTACCTTCCTAAAAGTCCTTCCCCTTTTCAACACATCTTCTTGGTTTTTGCTTGCATCTTGTCTCCTGCAACTATTGCTCAGAACCCATGCTACCCATGACGCTAGATGGCTTCCTCCACCCTTCTTCTGGGTCTGATGATGACTTACCTTCAGAGCTATGCTCTTCGTCTTCTGGATGCTATTGCTTTTTGTCCTCTGCATGGTTGTACAGATGTTTTTACCGGGCTCCTTGTTCTTTCCTCCCAACACATACAGGCCTGTGCATCACCGGTTGCCTCAGCCTAAACAAGTTCCCTCTGTGACACTGAAGGCTCAGTTCTTCCCTCCATGCCCTCTGCCCACTGAGTGCTACTCTGACAATCCCATTTCTGCTTGTAACCTCTCAGCATTCTTCTTCCCCTCACCGCACCCTACTGCAACATTTTCTTGCAACTTCATCTAACGTAATCTATAATTTACTCTTTATGTTTAACTGTTATCTGTATCTAGATACTAGCTACAAGCTCTATAAGGATGGAGGTCCTTGTCTTGGGATACCAATGTATCCCAAGTATGTGAAATAGTGCCTGAACAGAGTGGACACTTATTTAATGTTTGCTGAATGAATAATGAAAGAATGGAATTCTGCTATTTCCCTGATTATATTTTCTTGGGGCTGTCTTTACATATTGCTCATCCTTTTCTTCTTCCATTCTACAACACTGTACTCTGGAGTTCATTGGTACTACTTACAGTTCTACCAAAATCTCACAGCTAGTGCACATCTCTGTCTTTGTATGTCTTTACCTTGTCAGCTTACCGCTCTCAAGAGCTAAACACTTTCATAATCCCCTGGAAGCCTTCTGTAAAAACTGAATACAGATGCATTTCTGCTAACTTTCTGTTGCTTTGACAAAAATGAGAAAAATCAACTTAAAAGAAGAAGGGTTTCTTTTGATTCAAGGCACCAGAGGTTTCAGTCCAAGGTCATTCAGTTATAGTGTTACTTGAACTGCTGTAAGGTAGAAGCTTGTGAAAGAGAGTGTGTGGTGGACAAAATCTGCCACTTCCTTGAAGCTGGGAGGAGGAGAGGAGGAAAGAGAGAAGAAGGGAAAGAGAAAGTAGGAGGGGAAGGCAGGGACAAAATAAATCTTGAAGGACCCGCAGACCAAGGACTACTTTCTAGGAGGTAAGGTTTCCACCACTTCTCAATAGCCACTTAACTACGAGTCCATCATTGATCTATTAGCCCATTGATGAGACAGATGTGGAATGACCCAGTAACCATCCAAAGACCCCACCCCTGAATACGGCTTCATTGTGGACGAAGCCTGAAACACATGAGCTTTGGGGGGACTTTTCAGCAAAAGAGCATTTTATGTCTCTCCTGCATATATCATGCCATGCTGCTATCGGTCCTTCAAGCGAAAAGACTAAGATTCCTCTGTCTTTTATGTCAAAGACCAACACATAGTATGTATTTTATAAATACATGTTTATATGGATGTTTGAGCTGATTAGGGCTGGACAGGCAGGTCAAAAATAAACTATTCCAAAATCACACACAAGCAAGTGTAGAGAGTGGAGAATGGCTTTTGACAAAACTGTCTACATATATGATATATATTTCATAAATACCTATTGATATATTGATAGTCATAACTGATGATGCTCCTGATAACTTCTGGCAGTTGGGCTCTCGTCTCTAGTATAAACTCCTCACCTCCAATTGTTTCTTTAGTAGAAAAAAGTGAAATACAAGTACACCAGCATAGTGTGGTGTAAGGATAATAACTTGAATCATACTGTTACCAGAATTTTGCTACCTGACTCTGACAGTTCTTGCTGCTTATAATCTGGTGGGAACAGGCTAAATGAATCTTTCATTTATAGTCCATGAAACAGATTTATTTAGCAATGCTAGTTGTATTAGAAGTAGGAATCATTATGATAACAATGACAAAAAATTAACAGTAGCATAATAATCAGAAGTTTATCACAGGGGTCAGGGAGATAGCTCAGTAGAATAAATGCTTGCCTGGCAAGCGCAAGGGCCTGAGTTCAATCCCTGGTTCTGAAAAAAAAAAAAAAAAAAAAGCTTATACTGCAACCTGCTCAGAAATATAACTCTTTTTGCATAACTGAATTCAACTTAGTTCTGCCTCCATCTTATTCATTTGAAGGTACACTGCTCTTAATTTTGCACATCAGAATGATTTTGTCTCTTTAGGCACTGTACCTTGGATACATTTGGGTGTGTTCTCAAGGGTTCGTGGCTGGAAACCTTGTTCCAGTTCTGGTGGTGTTAAGATGGGGGAAACCTTACAGTTGGACCTAATACAAGGTGCTGTGGTCACCCTGGAGTGGCGCAGAGATTGGCTATTAAATCCTCTTATGGGACTGGTGGGGCGCACATCTGGGTGTGGGTGAGTGGGTCAGAGTAGTCTAGCCTTGGGGTTCATGCCTAGCACTTTGGTTCCTCCTCCCTGACACCATTCCTCTGCCCTGTTTCCTGGCCACCATTCCCTAGGAAGCTTTGCTCTGCCAGGCCCTTCTGCCATGGCATTCCTCTCTTGGAGACAGCCAACCATGGACTGAATGCCCCGAAGCTATGAGACAAATTAAAGTTTTCACTTAAAGTGGTAGGTATTGTGCATTGTGCCTTAGCGATGACAAAGCTGACTGATCCATGAGGCAATCAGTACACAAGGGCACCTACCGTGGAAGGTATTGGTTGGTCCCTCAGAGCTTAGTTCTGGCAAGAATGGAATATTATAAAGGCAGGCCACTGAACACATTTGGTCCCTTCTACACATAGCCAATTCCCTGTCTACTTTTTGGCCATGTGACAATACAGCCAGGACACTGATACCATGCCATCAGCCACCAGGACATGAATCTAATAAACCTCTTCAGTTTATAAGTTGCCTACCCTCAAGTATTTTCTTACAGCAATAGAACAAGTTAAAAACCTAGTCTGGGAAGGTAGTCAGTTCAGAGTTCAAACTGCCTCATGAATATTTTCTCTAATGGGTCTTTTCCTCTTGTCTTCTCCATGGTAGTGTAGGATATCAGGAAGCAGCTTATTAACAGTATTCTGTTGTTATTTGATATTTACTGGTTCTAGTGAAAGGAGACTCATTCTCCTGAGTGCTTAGATAACATCTACTGTCTATATCAGCTTCACATGACATTCTTATGGTTGGTGCAAACTTTGTTCTTTCTCTTGGCATAGTCCAGGACGCCCACATAGTGTGGGTTTCTCTGCGTCTCTCCCTGGCACTGTGTGGAGGTCACTACCCCCTTCCCTTCTGTACTAACTCAAGTATATGCATGAGACAGAGGATTGAAGAGAGGTTCCACCAAAGGCCTAAATCTAGAAGTCTGTCATTTTAAAAATTAATTTTATTTTCTGACGGATTCATATCTGTACATTTTCGTGAGGTACAATGTCACTTAGATTGGTTTAGAAAAAGTAAGAAAACAAAAGATTGAGTTGTAAGACTGAAAAGTCAGAGATATAGCTAAATTCGGATGGGGCCAGAACCAGAGATTCAGTGACACTCTGCACATCTGGCTTCATCTCTTCCTCAGCATGTGTTCTTTCCCACTGGACACGTGTTTGGGCGGATGACTCTCCTGGTGTAAGACAACCTGAGGCCTGAGTTCGGCCTGATCTGCATCCCCCACATGTCCAGCCATGCCACTTGCCAGTGTGCAGCCAGACTCCAGGAGAAGGGTCAGGGGCCACAGCTACCCTCCTTGGGGTGTTGTCCACAGCTGATCAGCCTCTGTGACTCTGATCTCTCACTGGCCAAGCCAGGACCAAGTGACAACTGGAATCAGCTCCACTGAAACCCCTGCACTTAAGAAAGGGGCATTTATCAAAGAAAAATCTTGCTTATGTTGCAAAAAAAGAGGATAAAAATTTTTAGTCATGCGAACATAACAGATATAGAAGGGAAACGTCTATAAGAGGAGAGTCCTTAAAATACAAATTCAAGAAAGTATAAGGTGACTATAGAGATACAGAATGAGAAAGGTATCTCCAGACCTCCAAGCCTCCGTGTTGTATTTACCGCTGCAGATGACACTGGGATTCCTCTTCTCTAGATACTGGTTCTGTAGTTACATCCTTCATCAAACACCCAAAGCTACTGACAAAAAAAAAAAAAAAAGAGTTCTCCAGCAAGAACAAATGTGACCTGCCCTACTCCCAAGCAAAGCATTCCCCGGGCTCTGTGGTGCACTACTGTAACCCCAACTGTTCAGGGCTGAGGCAGGAGGATCACAAGTTTGAGATCAGCCTGAGCAGCAGTGAAACATCATCTCGAAATAATTAGTTAACTAAGCCAAACACATTGTAGTTCCTCTGATTCTCTCTCAGCATCATTGCCAACCTTCCAACATCAGCGTCTGGAGCTCCGGGGAACAGTCCATTAGAAGCCCAACTCCTCTCTCTCTCTCTCTCTCTCTCTCTCTCTCTCTCTCAGTCTCTCTCTGTCTCTTTCTCTCTCTCTTTGTATCACTGTCTCTGTCTCTCTCTGTGTCTCTTTATCTCTCCTTCCCTCTCTCCTGCCCTCCCCTCTCTCTGTCTGATATTATATATTTGGTTCTTGAAAAAGGGAGGGCTGCCCAGAACCCCCATGTTGTCACCGTTCTCAATTGTCATTTCCCCATCATTTCCCCATTTTCCACATATGGTCACAGTTCATGGGGCCAGTGGGACTCCCCTTGGGGGTGGCTGCTATGCTTATGTCACTCTCCTTAGTCTTCCCATCCAGGATTTCTAAATAAGGAGCGATGGAAAGTGAGGCGCAAATGATGTTTTGAATAAGGGAAAAGAAGTAAAAAAAATTCACAGTAACTTATTCTAATTTCCTGTTGTTTTGCAGAAGGATCAGGAGGAACCTGAGTTCTGCTTTCTTTGCAGTTTGGTAGGGAGTGGCCTAATTCTAATTGGCAGGACCCTCTTTCACTGCATGTCCCAGCTTAAGAACTATTAAACTCTTATTCATGGGGCAGGGAATTATTTACCTTAAGCCTGAGGTCACAAAAGTATCAGCAATCAACGAAACAAAACACCAACAAAAACCTCCCTTCAATTTTCTCAAATCTCCCAAGATTTAAAAAGGAACAAAAAGTTACTCGTGTGTTTGCTGGCTGGAGCGATTATGCGGCTCAAGCATTTTGATTTACAATGGCATCTTTGTCCTTGTAGAAATAACTCTCTGCAGCTGAAGATGGAAACAGGAGATGGAAACGGATTAACCTTCCAACATGTGAATATAAGATATATTCTGGGGAGCAGGCCTCTATTTGAGGTTAACACAAAGTCTCCAGTTTCCATGAATACACAAAATTAAAGAGCATTCTTTTTCCTCCCTTTCCTTTTCTTTTCTTTTGATCTGCCATGAAAGAAGAATTATCAGCAGTGTCTAAGCCTCAGTTTTATTTTTTCCCTTATGAATTTTGCATCATAAAGCATTTGAATGCGTTTGACGTGTTCCAGGAGCTCTGAGGAAATCTTTGGTTGTTGTCTGCAATAGACTGCAGAAAAATGAGAAGCGAGCAGTCATTCTGGAATGTAAAGTTTATGGGTCATACTGCAAAGACAAATGGCTTTTTTACTTCCCAGAAATAAATAAGTCTGAGTTTTCCCTTTGCATCTGAAAAGGTTATTACATTGGACCAGTGATTATCAAACCTAGACAGGCACTGGAGTTGCCCAGAGGGTCTGTTAATACGCTGATTGCCAGGCCCCGCCTCCAGAGCTCCTTACTCAGTAGGTCTAGAACAGGACCGGGGAGTTTGCATATCTAACATGCTCCTGGGTAAGACTGATGCAAGTGCTCCAGCAATCACATTCTGCAAACTACCACACTCTGCTGATCTGAATGAAAATAGCAAACCATTCCTCCCTTCCAGCTCGTGAAACAAAGAGTTCCCCAGCACCAATATTTCCATCATTTCATTACGTCTTCAAACAACATTTGTCTTCAGCTTTACATGGGAAATCTCACAGGCCTGGACCACCAGGATGCTTGCTGGACCATTTTTAACCTGGTTGTCTATTTCTGGTGCAGATTGTGGGAATAAATGAAGCTCAACCAAACATCAATGGCTGTTTAGTCAGCATTTGCCAATGTGTTTAACAGAGATTCAAATCAGGCAAAGAAGTGGGAAAGTTTAACAGTGCAAAAGGAGAATGCTCAGCCCTGCCTTCATTGGAGGATACTGGACAAAGAAGCTGGTAGCAGGCTGACTTGAAATAATATCCTGCATGACTAGTTAGAACATGTTTGAATTTCTTTAGTCCTAAGTTGGAAGAAAAAATTTAAAAATTTGTTGATTATTAATCAAGTCAAACATTTTGGACTAATAGTTTTAAGATTTATTTTTTGTCTTCCTGAACTGTTACCTGAGAGACTCGTCCGATTTCCTACAAGTCTGACTTCCTCAGGCCAGGTCCCTTTGGGTAGCTGCCATAGGTTAGAGATTGGTTTCCTATTCAGATTGCTGCAGGAGATAGACCATTACTCTCATTTAGTACACAACATGGCCATTGTCCATTTGTACTTTTGTCTTGTAGATCACACAGTAGGCATTCACTTTTTATAAATCCTTGATATATCCCATATTGGCCAATTTTAACTAAAAAAGCAAATGATTGTCACTAAAGGCCTACTATCTGCGAAGTATTCTGTTCAGCCCATAACATCTTTTATAACACAGCACCGGTGTCAAAAAGACTAAATCATTTGAGCATCAAAGAGAAGGTTCAGAGAATGTAGTATTATAGCATTCCGCCACATTTCTATGGAATAGAGAAGGTATCCAGCAGTCCTTTCCTTTTCCACGTCAGGGAGCTGATCCTACCTAAATGAGTGGCTTTGCACGTTGGCATCAGGAGTTGGCTTCCAGAGCCGGATCCTCCAGCTGACGCTCTCCTTCTTTCTGTTTACTACTCCTCTAAAGCCCTGTGCTTCTTTCCGATGCAGGTGGATGATCTGAAAGCCAAGTTGGCCACCCAGGAAATGGAGCTGAAGCAGAAGAACGAAGCTGCCGACAGACTGATTCAGGTGGTAGGTGTGGAGACGGAGAAGGTGAGCAGGGAGAAAGCCGTCGCAGATGCAGAGGAGCAGAAGGTGGCACTCATCATGCTAGAGGTGAAGCAGAAGCAGAAGGACTGTGAAGAAGACCTGGCCAGAGCTGAGCCGGCACTCACAGCAGCCCAGGAAGCGCTCAACACCCTCAACAAGGTAGGAAGACGGTTTCTCAAACCCACTTCTCTCCTCCGAGAGGACCTAGAGACAACTCTGTGTTACAGTGTTCCCAAGAGCTATAGGGGAACAGTTGGGAGACGTTAAGGTGCCTCCAGCTGTCATTGGTTTATCAATTAATAAACGTGCATTTGAACTAACTATGCATGAAGACCCAGGGCTTTCAAAAATACTCACCATAGAACTCACCAGAACATGTATGATTATGTCATGTGTGGTCCAGCCATCTTGCTTCTAAGAACCAAGAATCAGAAATGAGACTGACTTGCCCAGAGCCACAAATGTAATCTGATCCCAGAGATCATGCTATGGCAGCTGGGATCATGTTGCCCCTTAGGTATTAGAGGACATGAGCTTTTTAAGACCCTTATCAGAAATGTTTAAGATATGAAACTAAAATAAGGTATTGATTCCAAATCATGAAGTAAATCTTAAAACTCAAAGAGATAATTCAACATAAGTGTCTATCAATTTGCAAACTAAATACAACCCATATACAAACCCCTTGGTAGACTATGTATGACTTTTGAGACCTGTTCATTAGGCAGTTTTTATCGTGGCTTCCTTTAACTCTAGGCAGAAGGTGCATTACTAACTTACTTCTATCTTTCCTAATTTTTACAATTAACTTTCTTCCTCATTTGGATAAGTATGTTGCACAGGAAATGAGAAAGAAGCAAGAAGGGGCAATCAGACCCATCATTTTAAGATGGCAATAGAAACAGACTCGTGAGCCCCCTTTCTCTCTGAGGGTGCTCACATAATTTGTCTGGAGATGCTCCATTAGGACTGGAGACCTTTCCTCTGCTGATTCTTATAATTCTCTTGAGAATCTCATGATTCATTTACCCCATATATATACTTGGATAACAAAAATGTAAGGCAACCTATGACAGCAGCAGTGTCTTCCAAGTGGCTCCCTCGCATCTCTCGATGACACCAGCGTCTCCTTTTCCCCAGAAAACCTCACCCAGGGCTGTGTACTCACTCTGGCTCTGCTATCAGAGTGCAAGCCAGCTCTTCTCACACAGGGTAGATTTCTGGCATGTAAATTAGACTCCAGATCACTGTATCACTCAAACATATTAAACTCACTAAATCATCTCTTTAAAGCCCTACTTCCTAGATTTCATATGGGAAGGATGGATGCTCAATATCTTCCCTTAAATACGGAGCAGATAGGCCTTGCCAATAGCATTCTCCCCCACTTCCTCTTACCTTTTTTTTTTTTTTTTGCTTTTTGAACTATTCTGAAAATTAAATCCAGATCCTGGCACATCACATACTAGGTCGGCAAATGCTATACCATGAAGCTGAACCTCACAGCTCTCTTTATTTTATTTTGAGAGAGGATCTCATTAGGTTGCCCAGGCTGGCCTTTACTTTAAGATCCTCCTGTCTCAGCCTTCCTAATCTCCTCCTTCAAATTGTTATCATCAATGATAGTAGAGGATTTAAAAATCTAAAACTGGTGGCCTGGGATATAGCTCAGTGGCATAAGCACCTGCCTGGCAAGCACAAGGTCCTCAGTTCAATCCCCAAGACTGGAAAAAAAAATCCAAAACAAATCACCTGAAACATTTCTTGTTCTACATGACCACCCCACACCTTACTTTGCATATAGCATCTGTTCGGTTATATGGATGGCTACAAACTAAGCCTGTTGTGACATATTATTGCATGTGATATATAAAATTATGTTTGACACAGATGTAAACCCACATTAGTAATTTTTACAACAGGATAAGGAAAGGCCCCTAAGAGTAAAGGTTTTCATGGTCAATAAAGACTTTCAGTGGGCCTCAAACTAAACAGAAAACATACTGCTAGGTAGGGAGGAGCAGAAGATTGGCCCAATTGTGCCACCACTTCGCATTACACAGCTTTCAGTACAGCCGGGCCTTGTTTCTCCTGCACCGCCTCACAGCTGCACCCATGCAACCTGCAGGCTTCTGATTAGACGGTGGCTACTGCTCTATCATTTCGGAATCCCCCTCCTTTCATTCCATCTAAATCATACCCATAGTCCAAATGCAAATTTCAGTCTAGGTCTCTCCCTTTGTTGATTAACAGAATAGAAAAGATGTGACTATTTTGTGTCTATACTTCATACCTGTTCACTGATGATTTCTTGATTTCATGAATTGTCTCAGTGAATCCTTATAACTACCTAAGCAGAGTATATTGGTGTTACCTCCATGTTACAGATGAGGAAACAGACTGGGGAAGGCAAAAATCATTGCCATAGACACACAATTATTATGTACAGTATGTAGTAGTATGCGTTAATATGTATATTATAGGCTGTATTTGGCCTCAGGCCTTTTTGGGAAATGTCATGCCTGCATTTGTTGATTGATTGATTGATTGATTGATTGACAGAAATAAATAGCATAGATTAATAACTCATGAATTGATTGGGAAGTAACAGATAGGGGTAAAGGGAGGGGAGGAAAAATAAAAATATTAAAGATGTGTTATATACATGCAACAACTCCCCAAGATGAATGTAATTAATGCATACTAAACATACAAACTGGTACTAATATTTTTTTAAGGAAGTGATTGGATAGGATGCTAGAAACAGATTGGACTGAAATGTAGATGACTCTGCCTCAGGGAAGGAAAAGCAGACTTTTAATGATTGCCTACTATGTGCTGAGCTATATGAGAGGTGTTTTTCTCTAACCAGCTGCATAGTTTGGCATACTCCACTGGGTTCTTTTTTTTTTTTTTTTTACAATAAACAGCATTTATTTATTTATTTTTTTTAATATAATAACTTTTCAAATTTAATAACAACCAACTAGAAGAATAAGTAACTATCAATGAACTCATGGGAAAAGTTGCATCGCTCTCTTTGCCAGGTTATTTTGAGGGAAATTTCTCCTATAGATATGTTTTTATGTATCTGTAAAAGCTAAGAAATATTACAATCACATACAAAATTACCATAGCTAAAAAGTTAAAAAATAATTTCTGTAGATCAGTAGCATCCTGTCAGAATTCTTCTTTGCCTACTGGGCCATCATTCAGATGTGGAAATCAGATTCCGGATCCACACGTTGCATTGAACTTCGCTTGCCTCTTGGGTCCATTTTAATTTGTAAGTTCCTCCTTTTGTTTGTTTTTTTTTTTGTTTTTATTTTCCATTTATTTTTATTTTATTAAAATACAAATGTCAATCAGTTTCAAAACACCTTAACCATACAGAGTCGATGAATTAATACATTGCAAACTGTTTTCATAACGTTTTGGTATTGTATAAGGTGCATACATGATATTATATTTACAGGTTTTTTATAGCTGAATTATATCAAAAATTCAATAATTATTTACCTAGTGGATGACCATAGCACTAAAAGCCGACATAATATCCTGTCCAACCACCATTAGTGCAAATGGCTATCATAAGGAAATCAACCAACAACAAATGTTGGAGAGGTTGTGGGGAAAAGGGAACACTTCTCCACTGCTGGTGGGAATGTAGACTAGTACAACCATTGTGGAGGTCAGTATGGAGACTCCTCAAAAGAATAGGAATAGAAATCCCATTCAAACCAGCTATCCCCCTACTGGGAATTTTCCCAAAGGATTTGGATACATTGTATCATAGAGATATATGTGTACCTATGTTTATAGCAGCACAATGTGTGATAGCAAAATCTTGGAAACAACCAAGATGCCCATCACATGAAGAATGGTTGAAAAAGATGTGGTATTTCTATATAATGGAGTATTACTCAGCTATTAAGAATGATAAATTTGAAGCATTTATACTGAAGTGGATGCCACTTGAACATATACTCATAAGTGAAATAAACCAGACACACATGTGTAAATATCTTATAGTCTCCCTAGTATAACAAACAAAAAGCAGAAATACAAAAGGAAATGTACAACAAGTAAAATCAATTGAGTCAGATAAGGCAAAGTGAATGGCATATGCTGCAGGATACTAATCAGCTTTTCTTCTGGATGGTTAACAAGCTAAGATCACAAGTCAGAGTTGGAGAAATAGAAGAGCCACAAGGCCAGCCAACATTTTGGACCTGGCCTTTCAAGGTCAGCGAAGACTCAGGACATAGGAGAACCTGTACTGCAATATCATGAGACTCAGATGAGCTCCAAATTTTCTGAGCAAGGAGATTGTGGAGCCACAAAGGAAAGAGATTGAAGTTCTATAGTGTGCCTGGGGAGAGTCACATGAAGAGAAAACTTTCTCTCAGGCTCTCACAGAGAGCAATCTGGTCAAGCATTGGCCGTGACTCATCCACATGGATGACACAGACAAAGGAACTACAGAATAATGTATAGGACTACAAGATAAACCCTGAGAAGACTTCAATGACCACATAGGAA